>BMAW01122091.1:8069-24644 GCA_019974015.1 Nephila pilipes | reverse complement strand
CCTTTGAAATGCTTTTCGTGAGTAAATTTCAAAGAAATGATGAATTTCACAAAGAAAATAATTTACTTTCCTGGCGTCTTTTGTGAGTTGTATTTAATGAGCTTTTTGATTGTAATAAAATGTACCCGTGAGCAGAAAATGACAGAAGAGACATTCAACTTTTTTAATTTTTAACATGTAATGAGAGAAAAAAAAATGGATGCCGTTTTTTAAAAGAAAGAAAATTGTGGCTCGATTAAAGAAAGAATCTTTCATTCCCGATGAAAGAAAGAGAAAAATATTCTAAAGTGGCGGGAAAAAATTGTTCTGAACATTTCAGAGCGTTATTTTAAAAATTAAATAAAAACGACATATGGATATACTATAATGTGAGAGGAAGGTAGAGAATTTCTCTTTTGAAATGCTTAAAAATTAGAACCAGGCAATGGTCACGTTTTAAGAAAACCAGGACTTAAGCGTTTATCTCAACCTGCAGTGAACTTGGAATTTTCACTCGACGAAGGGAAACAATATTCTGCTGATTTTTGAAAGACAGAATAAATCTCAAAAGAGAAAATTTGGAACCATGAATGCAAATCTTTTATGATTTAAGAAAAGCAACGCCCGTTTATTTAAATCTGAAATAATAGAGAGCGAAAGCATCTTAAAATTACGAGTATATCTCTTTACATAAATAATTTCTAGCTCTTATTTCTTCTTTCTTTCTTAAGAATAATACATTATATTTTGATTAAATGTATGAAACCAAATAATGAAGTTATTTTAAAAATCACATTTAATTATTATTCAATGCTATATTTTCTTAAATATATTTAGCTTGTTGTATAAGCAAAATAAAGTGCTATAATCTTTCATTCTTGAATTTTTGGTATATATCGAATTAAATTAAATTTCATTGAAATCCATAATTAGTAATATATGAAAAAATGATTCAACATTTGAGTGATCAACTGACTTAGTCTTAATCATTTCTTTTCTCAAGTCCCCCGACTTTCAGCCATTTTGATTTTATGAGTGTTAATGTTATTCCTACAGAATTTCTATTACCGTCCTCAAATCTATGCTATTTTATTTAGTTGAATGCAAAAAAAGTACACCCCGATCAGCAAACAATAATGATGGTTTCTGAGTAATAATAGTTTCCCTCCGATTTTTTAAAAAGAATTTTTTACCCCTATTTTAATGATTCATTTGTCACTTTTTCCCGGTCTTTAAGAATATTCTAAAATATTTTCAAGATTCAAGTAGAAAATCTAACTCCACGAAAACCTTTATTATTTTTTTGCTCTTTCGTATGCACTTTTTTTGCATTCAAATAGATAAAATAGTATTGATTTGAAAAAGGTAATAAACTTTCCGTAGGATTAACATTACGTTCACGAAATCAAAATGGTTGGTTGACAGGAATCTTAACAATGTAATGCAACATTACATTTAAGAAAGATCTAAAATGTTACAGTCTTTCTTTGATAAATTGTTATGCATTGATCCAAATTATTCATACAGTACTCTCTTTGTGATACGGCAGATATAGAGCTTGAGCACGGCTGGATTATCGAAAACACCTGATGGCTTGAAAATTCCTAATAATAAAGTAGTTAAATAACAAATTCTATGCTTTGTATAAAATTCAATACATTAAACGTAAGTAAAATGTTAAGCACATGATTCAATTAAAACTACAAAATATGTGCAGTTATGTATTAATAGCTTGCAATATTCCATTGAATACGAAGTTCGTTCAATAAGTCCTTAGAAAATCCAAGTGATGGCGTTCGTTGCATCGAAATTGGTTTATTTTTTTTTTGTAAGAATCTTGATTTTCTAGACAGCTGTCGAAATCTCATTTATTTCCCTCATATGGTTTTCTTTTTTTTTTTTTTTTTTTTTATTGTTGATTGAAGCAAGAAACTTGTGTTTATTCAGAAAAAGGGGAAAAAGTTAACTTCTCGAAGAGTCATTAAACATTTATATTTTAAAAGACTTTACATCGAAAGAGATCAAAGTTTAGTTGGATTAAGTTCATGACACATTTGCTCTTGTATTTACAACTGTTTACAATGGGATAAATGAGTTTAAACGTGGCTACACATCCGTAAGAGTTGAAGGTCTTTTGGGACGTCCAGTGGAAATGATGACTCCCGCAATGATTGACAAAATCCATGATATGGTTTTGAGTGATTGATGAATCGAAGTGCGAGAAATGGTTGAGTCCAATGGTATATTGCAAGGTATTTTTTTTTTTTTCAATTTGCATGAAAAATTAGGCGTGAAAAAATCTTGGTAAGATGTGTGCCGCGTTTGCTCTCAATGGAAAATAAACGCATTCGTGTGGTCGACTCTGATGCTATTTTGGCGTTTTATCGTAGCAATCCTGACGAGTTGCTACGTCGATACAAAACTGCGGACGAAACGAAGAAAAACTATATCCTTCCCGAAATAAACAAACAGTAAAAACAGAGGGATTTTGAAGGCGAACAGGTTTCGAAGAAAGCAAAGGCGGTGAAATCGGCCGGCAAGGTAATGACTACGGTCTTCTGGGATGCACGCGGAATCATCTATAGCAATTACTTGAAAAAAAAAAGAATAACTGGAGAGTAACCTATATTATTACAACATCGGTTGAGCGAAGAAGTCAAGTAAAAACGTCCTCATTTGAAAAAGAAAAAATAATCTTCTTCCATCAAGACAATGCACAGGTGCGCTCCTGTGCACTTCCGATGGCTAAAACCATGGAATTAAAGTTCGAATCATTACAACAACCACCGTATTCCCCGTATTGGCCCCCAGTGCTTTTTTTAAATTTCTAAAATTAAAAAAATGGCTCTGTGGACCACGGTTCACGTCGAACGAGGAAGTCATCGCCCTAAAAGATTGCTTTTTTTTTAAACCTACAAAATTTACTTTTTTTTTTTTTTTTTTTTTTTATGGCTTAAAAGGTTGGAAAAACGCTTGAAAAAGTGTATAGAGCTAAAATGAGATTATATTGGAATAATAATAATAAAAAACGATGTAATATATATTTTTTTTTATCTTTTTCTAAGGACTTTTTTAATGACCTTTTTTAAAGTCATGAAATAACATCTGTAAGTCTGCCTGTATAGAAACTCCGGATTGATAGCAGGACCAGAAAAATGAAGTGCTTGTTAATATAGAGAGTACTGTACTGTCAAGGAAGTTTTCAAAGTTACATAATACATTTTATGATTTTGATGCTCAAGTGGCATCAAAAAACTATAAAATAAAGTTTTCATTTTTTTTTTTATCAAAGTTGTAGAAAGTACTAAACTTGAGACATTTCTTATCAAATGAATATATTTTCTCAGTATAAATGATCAGTTATTACTTTTTTTAGATCAGATCTTTAAGAATTACCATACACACACACATTCCCCACTAAAGTCATGCTCTCCCACCTTAATTTGAAAACGGCGATAGTTATGACCTTAAACGTAGTGCCTTGGTATAGTAAAGAGGTCATGCTCTACTCAATGAGATTTGTTATAATGCCACCTGGTAACAAATAGTAGAATTAGTGTTCCTATCTTGAAAACATGAAAGATATACAAACAAAGTAAATTATAACTTTTGAGAGCATCATCGATTTTGCATGAAAACATACTTTGAGCACAATAATTCTTGGAATGGAATGTGTAAAATGCTAGATATCTAATTCGAGAGTGTTATTGGGCACCAAAAGGCATTTGAAAGAAGGGGGAAAAACTAGTTACCATCATAGATCTTTATTTATGGTATTGTATATGCTCTTCGTTAGTTATGATTCACATTCAAGCGCTTTTTTTTGTTTCACGCTGCATGTTTTGTAGCATATGAGATGACACGCTGGCACACGCATCAGTAACTCGTAGAATAAGTTCTTCTAGTATTGGCGATGTCGTTGCACACACTTTCTGTTTAAAGTATCCGTGCAACAAAAAGTTCAATGGGAATAGTTCAAGTGTGCGAGGAGGCCACCCCGCGGTAGCACCAAAATCAATGATTCAATGCATGAATGTTTTCATCGCTTACTTTTGATGCCTTATGCGATGCGATGTTGTCATGTTCGAGCCATGCGTTTCGGAGTTGAAACAGTGGAAGATTCTCAACAAAATCGGATATCACGTTCTTGTAGAAGCTACAAGTAATGTGATCCAGTTAACGTGCTATCCTGAAATGTAGGGTCGATCAGGACTATTGAAAATTAGCCGACTCGTCTGTCATTTTAAAAATTAGTCAAATTGCAAATCTAAAGTTCAGCTGAATTCCAAGTTCGAAAAAAGTAGTTAAAATAGCCGCACAAGAACAATTGAAGGGTGTAGTTAATTACTTTTCAAAGCCTTATTTATTATTTTTCTAAAAAGGGATATGCTCACTACTAGTTCATTGTTCCTCCACACGGATGCTAACTACTATAAAATAAAGACAATTCTTCCCAGATGCGATGCTAGGAAATACACAATTCAGGAATTTGGACCAATCAGCGACCGATCCTAGTCCCCATAGGTCACACAGACCAGCATGTAACTCCCACACACTATTGAATTTTCGGAGTAGAACGTTTCTTCCGATGCATCGGGGAATGTTATTCTACCCCGTATTCCGTGGTGGGGGGGGGAAGATTTTTTTTTGTTGACCTTGGAGTGCTGGCAGCGGCTGTTTCGAACCCTTGACCAGTGGTTGAAAAGTTGATCGGTCGCTTTTTGTCATGTCTTAACTACTAGGCTAAAGAGAACGCCCTATAAAGGGCTTGTTAGTAAGGCGTTTTAACTTCTGGCGCTGTTGTAGAAGAGAGTCGCTGCATACTCGTGCATACTCCCGGTTGAATTGAGTTTTGCTTGGGATAGTTTTCCATTTGAGTTATTGGCTGTCTCGTGTTGATTGGCAGGTCTCGTTGACACGTGCGCCAGAGCCGGAATATCACTAGTTGGGATTTTGTGAGCGTTTGTCTTAGTTAGACATACAGAGGCAAGTGTTTTTGCGTCAGGTGCATATGCAATCAGTAGGTATAGGCTGGAGCTGCCACCTAGTGTTCCTGGGTTACCACTTCGGTACTGGACGAAATATTGGGGAATGTTATTCTACCCCGTGGAGGGGGAGAGCGTGTTGCTGACCTTGGTAACAGGCGTTGTTTCGAATAATGCTCCAGTGGGTCTGAAGGGAAGTTGATCGACCGCTTTCTGTAAGGCCCAAACCAACTAGGCTAAAGAGAACGCCCTATTTGGGCTAGTTTATAAGGCATTTTAACTTCTGACGCTGTTGTAGAAGAAAGTCGCTGCAAATTATTAGTGCTTTCTCTCTAACAATCTTGCTTTTCCCTTAATCTTTCTATATATCCCAAATTCAAATCTCTGTCGCTTTTCTACGACAAGATTAAATCTATTTACTCCACTTCAGAAGTTTAACCTAATTTGCATAACTACGTTTCATTTGGTTTAAAATGGAGCTGAAAACTTGAATATAAAGTCAGAAAGAAACCCTAGAATTTAGTTAAGGGAATTTTCGTGAACAGGCCATGTTACAGAACAATGTAGAGGACGCTGTAGATCTTTTTAGCTGATTTTTCTCCATGTTCCTTTCGGTTTTCGAGACAGGAACACTAACTTCTCTGTTTGTCATCAGACCACGCTGTAAACCAACCTAAATTGCCATACCTAGTTGCCATAAATTGCCATACCTCTTTAGTTGACACTGCGTATAAATATAAACACATAGTATTTCTGATCTGTAAATTGTTCCCCCAGTATAAAAATATTAGGTCTCCGAAATTTTCTGTGAGTAATTAATACTTAAAATATGTTTATTTTGTAAGATATTTGACAAAAATATTTCCTTTCAATTTTTAATTTTGAAGCGCAATGAACTTTCCTTTATTGTGGAGGTTGGCATCGGTATGTTGTAAAGAACCACGTTTATTTTAGGAGGAATAACAAGTAATGTAAAAAAAAAAAAAAATTAAAGTCAATTCCTACTCAGGTCAACAAAGAAAATTTTTATTTTAGTTACTTTTTATTAAATAATTACAATTAATATAAATATGTATATACATATGACAGAATCACGATATTAAGTGGCAATTTTTTTTCTCCTGTATAAAACTAAAATTAACTAATTCATCCGGTAAATTAAATGGTTGGAATGCAGTTTAGCCCTACCACCCTTGGCGATAAGAATTATTTGGTGGTATTTTGCCAAATGTGGCTACCCTGGTCCGCTTCGCGGACTTAACGATCAGCCAAAAAAAAATCGCCAAGTTTGGCTATTTTTGAAATCGCGCTAAGTGGTTGGGTTAAACTGCATTTTCACCAATTAAATTTAATTAAGTGAATTAATATTTGAAAGAACTGTATTAACATCAAGTGTCATCCATTATAAGTTTAAAAAAAAGTATTTGAACTTGAGTGGATGAATAAAAAGTATTTTGTTCACGATTGAAAATTTGAACAAGATATATAAATAAATATGTATAGGGAGAGTGGGAGCTAATAGTAGGAATTTAAAAATAGCTTATTAAAAGATGAAAAATTAAAGGAAAAAAAAAGACACGCATTTCTGCGGACTTGCTCCTCTAACCTACTAATCTCGAGATCTTAGTAGCACAGCGGGACAATTCCCATACTATTTTTGTTCATGTATATAATCTCATAAGAGCTTTATTAAAAAGACATACACACAGAATATTGCTAACAAATTGAGCAAATTACTTTTTCTTCAAATGACTTTTTTTTTATGAATTTATAATTTACTGTCTAAAATATTCCCATTTCTCGGAATAATTTTTCTCTTGATAATCTTTTGAGCTACAATGTTATATATGAAAAAAATTCTGAATATTAACATAGCTGAAAGAAGAATAATAGGTTTTCAAACATTAAAAAATTGCATGTCCAAAAAATAAGGTCTACTATAAAACATTAAAAACTAAATTAATTCATAAATCTGAATTATTAAGAAAGGATTAAACTGCTACACAAAGAACACCAAAACTTTATTCAGGAAAAAAATTAATGTTTTTTTTTAACAGTCTCAGCGGAAAGTAACTGAGATTAAGAAATAATTCAGTTTGTCAGAAACGATAGTTATAGAAGATTCCACTATTTCAAATGAAGGACTTTTGTTAACGAAAACATGAAAATAGAATGTTTTTGAAGAAACACGGATATTCCATTAAGGTATAACGATTTTATGTCTCGAAATGCATAACATCAATTAAATTTTATTTTAATAAAGAAAGAAAAAAAAAAGTTTCAACGTTACATTTGCCATAGCTATCGGAACAGCAGATGTTTCTGAAAGGCTTAACAAAAAACAACAGCTTAAAAACCGCAAGATGTAATAACATCGTCTGTAATTGTTCGATAAGCTTGCGTGATACTGAGATTTCAACATCAGTTTTAATTTAAGAAATTTCACTGAATACTTAAACGTGATAAAAAGCTTCAGATAATATTACAAGTACTATTCGGACAATCAATTTTTAAGAATAAAATGTGTCGAACTGTGCCAGACTATATAAATTAAATAACCCATGGAACTAAGTACTGCATAACTACTTTATTACTTTGTGGCACAATTCCTTCATTAAATAAAACGTAGATAAAGCTACAGGGTTGAAAACAACATTAAACTGATTGTAAACGAATAGAATCGCATTCAAAGAACAATGATTGCATCCGCTTACATAAATAAGAATAAAAATTTGTAGAAAAATAAATTTAAATCCGTTAAACAGGTTTTATTTCTTTCTTTCTCATCAACATAGGACGGAAAGTATTTATACATTATATTCACATTTTAAGGCAAATTATGAACATAACCAAATGGTTTTTGCAGTCAGACAATATTTTAACTGGAATCATCAGTCCCAGTTTTATATATCGTTGAGCCTTTTGTGTCTTTCCGAAAGGTCTCACTTAAGGCTCCCGTCTACAAGCCATTTTGATTTCGTGGACGTAATGTAAATCCTATGGAATTTCGACTTTAATTCTCACATCTTTATTATTTGATCTATTTGAATGGAATAAAGTGCATTTGAAAGAGCAAAAAATAATCAATGCTTCTGTGGAATTACTTTTTTCCTAAGATTTAAGATTTTTAAAAATATTTTTATTCTTATTTTAATTATTCGTTTTTGAGCTTTCCGGTCTTTAAAGAATATTTTTAAGAATCGGAGGAAAAAAGTAATATCACAGAAGCATTGATTATTTTTTGCTTTTTTAGATGCATTTTATTGCATTCAAATAGATCAAATAATAAAGATGGGAGAATTCAAGTCAAAATTCCATAGGATTAACATTAAACTGATGAAATCAAAAAGCCTTAAGGCTCCCGTCTACCGGTCATTTTGATTTTGGGGAAGTATGGAATTTCGACTATCGTTCTCAATTTTTTATTATTTTATCAATTTGAATGCAATAAAGAGTATCTGAAAATGCAAAAAGTAATGAAAGCTTCTTCAGAATTACATTTTTGTCTCCAATTAATTTTTTTTAATTTTAAATACTGGAAATCTCACAAATGAATAATTAAAATAAGGGTAAAATTTTTTTAAAAAAATTGGAGGGGAAAAATAGGGGGGAAAAGCCTTCATTAATTTAATTTCGGATGCACCTTTTTTGCGTTTGAATCGATAAAATGTAAAGATTTGGGAACAGTTGAGCAAATTCTACATGATTAACATTACGTTTACGAAATCAAAATGGCCGATATAGATGGGAGCCTTAATATTATAGAAAGTCAAGTTTCCTCCATTTTTAATCTATTCTTTTCTAAATTTGTTTTAATTTGATTTAGGCCGCATTTGATAATAGATGGAAAACACTTATGTTAGAAGACTAAAGTACAATGAAGGTAACTTAAAATGACCGAAATTACGAAATTTTATTCAATATGGTGTGTTTAAATCGCATTTTGCTTTTCAAAATTCTGTCATTCACGGTACATAGATAGCAATGTAAAATCACCGAAATAAAGAAACTTTATTTAATACAGTGAGTTCAAAACATGCTTCGTTTTTCGAAATTCTGTTTACTATATAAATTAATTTTAAAACTTTAAATTTTTGCCTTGCCTACGGCAGCAGTAACGGTCAGTCAAAGAAATTAAGTACAATGAAAAAAAAATTCCCTTGATAATTGTCACAATTGTCATTGCAAGGGATTGTGAGTGATAGTGAAGTTTATTGATGCAAGAGCCAGATGTGGCCATACTGCGCCAAACAAGGTAAATCTATGATCTAGACGTTAAAACAATGAAAACTGATTGGTCGACAAGAAGGGTCAAGTGAGAAAGTAAAGTTTATTGGCGCAAGGGTCAGATATGGCTATGATGCGCCAAAAAAGATTTAACTGTGGTCTGGACGTGAAAAAAAGAATGGAAGAAAAGACAAATTTGTTGACAAGAAGGAGGGTCAAAAATAGAGAAGGATCGCTAAGGTATCAATTGACATTGCAACTGGACACAATTGATATTCCGGTTGATAGCTCTAAGGAAGCTAAACCATGTTTCTAAAATGGATTGATTAATCCTGATGCTTAACTTTTAAACACCTTCACTTAATAATAATAATAATAATAAAAAAAAAGAGTTCTCATATTATGATAGGCGCTGTTTTTCACACGACTGATTTTTCGTTCTGTAATTCGTCCAGATTTCGTAACATTTTACTTAAAAGATCTGATTTATGGGGATTTAAAAATGGGCATCTTAATGTCAACTGAGACAGCTTACGATAGGAAATTTACTACTTCACACTTTTTAAAAAGATGCTTACATAAATGTGGAGTCTGTGCACTGCTTGTAAATAAACATAAACCCTTTAGACTAATTTAGTTTAATTAGGGATATTTAAATTTCTAATTATTATTTATAAAAGGTATGTTCACCTTATCTCTTTCTTTATTTGTAAAAACTACAGAAAAGATTCACGTCTTTCCCTTTGACCTTTTCAAAAATGTCCTTTAGCCTCAAATTCTCAGAATTATCTCCCATTCTCTGAGGATTTTTCATTCTTTTCTGCCGTTTGGGGGGGGGGGGTGCCTTTCCCTCGATATCACCTGCTCTTTTGTAACACAGATCGACTTGCGTAGGATTGGGGGATGACATCTCTTGGGTCTGCAAACTTACATAAATCTATAGATAATAATTATCCAAACATAATTTTTTACAAGAAATTGATTTGCATTTAGAAGCAACACGAGAGGTATTGGCGACGGATCTTGTAATTTTGAACCGTGGTAAAGTGACCAGGTTTACACCTGAGCTTTCACCTCCCTCTCAAACATACACATCATACATATGGGAGGGCTTAGAGCCTCGACAGATTTAACGAGCAACATCCCCGCTACACTGTGGGTCGTTAGTGGAATCAGGACTCGAACCCATAAATCGACAAAAAAATGCCGGTCGCGAAAAATAAAAATCACTAAATACTGATGCGAAAACAAAGAGAATTGTAATATCCAATATGAGCAATCTAATCTATTTTTAGGAGCCGCGGTAGCCTAGTGGTCAAGGTCATGGACTAGCGGCCGGCTGTTTTCGTTCAATCGCGGGTTCGATCCTTGGCCGCCAAAGACCCGCCGTGTAGCCGGGGCTGATGCACGTTAAATCTGTTCGGGGCCCAAAGTCCTCCCTTTGGCGTGGTGTGGATGTTAAGAGAGGGGGGTGCTAGCTCAGGTGTCGTCCTCGTCACTTGACCGTGGCTCAAAATTACGAGGTCCGTCGCCAATAGCCCTCGTGTTGCTTCTAGTGCGATGTTAATAAAAACTAAACTAATCTACTTTTAACTAATAACACTGATTCAAACAATAGAGTTTGCTATAAAGTTAATTTAGATCTCTTTGATTTACTCATAGCGATAGCAGTCTTATCCAGCAATTGTGTATTAAAAATTACTTTTTCGACGACTGTACAATTTAATCACATCAAACATATTATAGATATATAAGACGGATTCAAAATTTTTAATAATATAATAATATTGACAGCAAATCATCAATAATACAGGTTAAAGACTAAATTCTTAACGTCGCACTGTTCGCGATTTTCCCTTCATTGAATTAGAGGACTTTATAGTAATTTGAATTCCATAAAATTACAATTTCTTCTAAAGGTAAATTAAGGTAAATTAGATGAAGATAGAGATCGTGATATATAAACGAAAGAGAACTGAAAGGAAAATGAAGGGAGATAGAAGATAATGTGAGATTGATAAATATTTGTAAGTTGAATAAAAACATCACAGTTAATTTTTTGGATTGAAGCGAATCTTTGTGAAAGTACTAAAATAAGAATCGGCTGTTTGTGGGAAGTGATTGAATTACAACGAAGGAATTGGTAAGTTAAGACTTTATTAGTTGATCCTAATTTAGAATTGACGAGTTTAGTGGGATTCAAGAGACAGAGAGAGAGAGAGAGAGAAAGACCGTTCTTACTTTTCAGTAATTATTAATAAAGTATTTCATCTTGTTCTTACGCATCTTCGATTGGAGCCTGGTATTTATTGACTATTTAATTAGACTTAAAGATGGCATTAGAATTAACTGCCGCCACAATTTTTTTTATTTAGTTGTCCATTCCACTTTAATATCTATCCCTCTTTATTTTTTAAACATTAACAACTCCAAGTGAAAGAACAACAATTAGTATTTTATTATTATTTTTTCACTTTAGGAAAACTACGAGGAATTTTCTTCACTCTTCATTTCTAAATTTTATTTTTTTAAAAAGAAAATGTAAGATTTAAAAAAAAAGTTAAGAACCTATCTAACATTGAATATTTGGATATCATGTTACAATCATGTAAAGTAAAATTATGTAGTTGCCTTAATTGCTAATTTTAAGATCTAAAAATCATCAGTTAATTCTAAAATCTGCTTTGCCCGCGAATGTAGTTATATCTCACAGTTAATCTACTTACAGCACCAATTACTACATTTTACTAATTATTAGGACACGTGTGAGTAAAGGCTTCTTTGATCGGTTGCTTGACAAATAATCTTTATTCAAGAAGGTCTGTTTCCAACAAATGCGTAACGAATATTACTGCGTTCTGAGAATAAATTCAATTTTTGGAGGGAGAGAGAGAGAGGGAGAGAGAATGCGCATTTTTCATTCCGCCAATGATGATTTCCCAGAGTCTAAGAATCAAAATTTATTTTTTAATGATAGCAAAAATTTGCACTAATGTATTTTACAACAACTTCTATACATTATTAAAATAAGTGTAAGAATTTTTTTTATATAAAATTACATTTGTAATTTTCTGATTTGAAGGAGCATAAAATTTTCAGAAAATGGAAGACTACAAAATAATTGTTTCTAAATATCCTAGTTCCCGAAAGTTCGAGCCAATCCTCACGACATTCCAACTAAATGACGATATTTTTATGCGTTTTTTTCATATTATACCGAAAAAAAAAATTTAGAAGACTCCTCGAAATGTATTGAAGTGTTTCATGAATTACGTATATTGCTATGGTTCTTTTATTATGAAGGGAAAAAAATTAGAATAATATTTCATGGCTTCCAAATCGCAACGCTGTGTGATTGTAAACACGCTAGAAATCAAAGGAACAATAGTATTAATGAAAGGAATTTATCTCGTAAACGCTCCATTTCATTTCGCAGCTGTTACTCATTACGATTTTAAGGGATGGGGCCCCTATAATGAGGGTCACCCTGCATCACAGCGGAAATGCCTCGTATGATGGCGAACCAATCGCGTGATTCAAACTGTGCAATCAGAAGCACGTATGCCTTTTCCCTACGGCAGTAAACGCCATCGCTGAAAATAAAGCAATGATTTCAGCGTTTTCAGGAGTTTGGGAAGAGAAATAACAGGATTTCTGAGTAACTATTCAAATATGCTCTCAAATCATAAGAGAATCAAAATATACTCTCTATTGTAATGCATAAATAATCGATACGATTATCGAAATCGATATGAATATAAAATGATATGCGGAATACAACAATTTTCAATGAATATCGTAGAAAGTATTTAGACTGTTCTTAAAACGTTACAGAAGGTGCGCCTGTTCAATACATTTTCTAGTATGGGAACTTGCTTGGATATTATAACTAGAGATTAAAACGAATTGCATGAAATACAGGGAGAAAAAATCTCTCGAAAGCCTTAACAGCATGTATTTACTAAAGCGCATTACTTTGTGACTGATTCTTAAGAATTCACTTTTATGAAAGAAAATTACTGTAGTTGGAGAATCTGGTAACAGATTCAAAGGCAGAAAAAGCATAGCGACACATATGTCGTAAAATAGAAAAATTATTTCAGCACTACACACATAGTTTAAAAGAAATTAGTATAAACAATAGTTATGTTGGTGTATATTCTTCTCGGAATTTTTTTTTTTTTTTTGTTCTATAAGCCTTTGCTTTGACACTACTTCTTAAGGACAATTTTTGTATATTTTCAAATATCTTTATATGACTCTCTTAACGACATGTTAAACTGTCTAAATAATTGAATTATTAAATAATAAATTAGATGAAATTTTTATCCGAATTAATTTATTCGTTTAAATAACATCATAGGAAAAAGCAAAAAAATAAAGAAAAGGGAAGAAAGGGGGGGGACTTTGATTTTGATGATTTTAGAATGTAATTTTTCCAACGGATAGATCTAGATTTTCGAATTTTCCCAATTCGAATTATATGGATTATTCCACTTTATAGCTTCATACATTTTGAAATGACCGTTAAAGAATGAAAGAATATTTTTTTCGTCTCAAACAGTTAACTCATTTGAAACTTCGCTAAAAAAATTCCAAATTAATTTTAGATTTGAGCATTTATTTACATTAGTTGATAACATTCAGTTGGTTTATGCATATATAGCGTGTAGATATATATTTCTTGCATGTAATTTTTGAAATAAATTCGAAGTGAAAAAATACTATTTGCTTTTGATTTTTGACTTATCATTCAGATTCAAAGGAGTTGGAAATATCAGAGGAGCAAATTTCATTTTAAAAATATTGTTTTCCGCATATTTAATTCATTTCATTTATATAACATAGCTGCAATATTTAAAATAAAACATGCTAATTAATTTTAATGAGCAGAGTTGCATATTTGAGGTGTAAATAACTATTCACAAAGATTAATTCAATACTTTTTGTAGGAATTTTATGAATGAATTACAAAATATTTTGTGATGTAAGACATAAAAAAGTTCGTAATGGAGAATTCAAAAAAAAAAAAAGTACTTAACTTTTTCTGCATTTTTAAGAATTCTGTCGTTTATCGGCACTTTAAAAAAAAGCAAATATAACATAATAAAGAAAAATAACATATCTGTATCTTTTTTCACAGAATTTTCTCTACGTGATTGACGTCAGTTTTCACATAGGACCCTTACCCACAGCTAGGCGATTTTTTTTCGGCCATTTGGCGAGTTTCTTGAAACACAGCTTTTTGGCAACCTCCATCTCCAAGCATTGATGTTTATGGATGTTTTCTGGCACGTACTATCGGCACGTGTATATAAATCCGGAGTTATCAATGAATTTCAAGTATTTTACTCCACTCGTGTGTATTAGTTCCACTGAATGACAAACATGAAGCTCTGTGTGGCTCTCTTGATGTCCCTTCTTTTTGTCAGCATGGATGCTCGTTCCATAAAAGTAAGACATATTTCAAACAGAAAGGCTTCGATTGTTCGCTCTATTGCATGTATTAATTTTGAAATCGTATTTGTATACTAATATTCGAATAAGTTATTTTTCGTTTGATTTCAGTATTTAGTCGTGTTAAGAGTTTTTTTTTAGGGATGCTTTAGATGCATATATATTTTCACTTCATTGTAATATTGTTCTGAATAGTGATGTCGTCATTAGATTTAAACTTTGACATTTTTATTGAATTTCCTTTAGGCATACAACTATTATCGTAAATAATATAAAGCTTTTTTTTTCCGAAAATGAATATTTGTTTGGTATACTCTATAGTATTAACACGTGTATGAAAATTCAAGAAAAACATTATAAACTTGAATTGAAGGTCCATTTTTAATACTATTTTTATTTTAATTGTTTTGTAAAAAATTAGGATACTATTAAATATATTTAGAAAATGTCTTGAACAGGTAATACGGATAAATTTAAGAAGTCTGAATTTTAAATGATTTCTTAAAAATTGCTTTTGTATGACAGTTTTAAAATTTTGATAAGGACATTTGGATTTTAATATTTTTCCTTTTTAAAATAATCATTGGCTCTTATCTTGAAAAAATATTGAAATTTCTTTCAGGACTTACAGGAGAGAAATAGTGGATATAAATTTAATTACAGTGTTAAGTAAATTATTGAAAAATTCTAAGGGGTATTATGACTGATATTTAAATTTCGTTAAAATTGATGTTTTATTAAAAAAAAATCGTTTTTATATGATTTAAATGGCTTTATAAGAAAAATTTGAACGTGTAGAACTTGTTAAATTTGTATTTAAATATATTTTTTTGATAGTGTTTTATACTTTATCCTGCATAAATTATGTTTATCATTTTATTTACTATAATGAGTAGTAATATTTATGCTTAATTGTCCAGTATTTTCTAAAATTAAAAATAATTCTTCAATATTTACTACATAAATATTTATTTTTGATAGTTTTGAGACCAGAATTATTAAAATAAAAAATGATCTTACATTTTTTTTAAATGGATTTCGCGAATTTCGTTAAAAAAATTGGTCCAGGATTAAGTGAATTCTCTGATCAGATTTTTACTGGCAGAAAAAGTTTTTATGTCTGAAATTAATTAATATTATTATAAATATTTTTCTCGAGGTTTTTCGCTTCACTTTTCTTCACCTGCCGTGTAACGCATAATTATCATCATTGTAGTTATTTTTAGAGAAACTATGTTTCAAGTAATTTTTTTAAAAAAAATATTTAAAAGGTTTTTTAAATTAAAATAGATTAATTGTAAATAATAATAAATAAGCTGCATTAAAATTTATAAATTCAAAATATTCATATTCTTGTCTATATATATGTAATAACTGACATGAATACGAATAATAAAAATTGATAAATATCTTACATTCCCAGACATAAGACAATATTTTCTCTCGTCTATATTTCTATCATACGTTTAATGTATTCAAATATTTATATTTTTTTCACCTATTATATTTTATTTATTTTATGTTTCATGTATTTGATAATAATTAATTACATATTATTCTATGACTAATTAAGCTCATCGTCCACTTCAAATAAATTACTAAACATGTAAATCTGTCTAACAATCATTAATCGGACATATTTTTGGGGAAACGATTATATTAATATAATAAATTGAAAAAACATTCTGAAAAATTGTTTGCTGATAAGTCTTATTTCTTAGGGGATGTACTGTATGTATTTTGCTCATTATGGTGTTAAATAACATGAGTTTAGCCGCAAACTGCTTCGAAATGTGTGTAATTTGCAATGAGGATATAAACGTTTGAAATTTATCAAAGTATTTCTCGTAAATACATATGAGATGAATAAGTGTTAAGACCATTGTTTTTCAGTTATAGCGTAAAAAATTAGTTTCTGAAACTGTTT
>BMAW01122090.1:53175-88170 GCA_019974015.1 Nephila pilipes | reverse complement strand
TTAATGGAGTAATGTCCTAAAGCTAAAGTGTTTATTTTGTTATTTAGAAAGTACCTTTTTTCATCATGTGCAGAAAGGGCAAGCTTGTTCAAAGTCACAGTGTAAATGTCATGATTCACACTTCTGATTAAGTTCATTGAAGAATACAAATTAATGTCTTCCAGTAAGCATCTTCGATAATCTTCAAAATCTATTTTTTTTCTCCAAAGTTGATTTCTTCACACCTTTCAGTTTTTTTTATCAAATGACAGTCCTCCACTTTAAAGGAATACATTTTGGAACGTAAACCTATAAATTCGGTCATTACTTTACCGCAATTTTCATCTTTCATTTTACCTAAAACTTTTTTGTTTTTACGAGGAATCCCATAGATGTTATCTGTTGGGTATTCTGAAGTATCAAAAAGATTTATATCTTTTTTAATATCATTATAAATATCATCGCATTTTATATCATAAATAAAGCTCTCGTTATCGGTATATAAAAGTTTTACATTTTCTCCGTAGCACGCTTTCATCTTATGGTAATGAAACTCGTACATTAAAGTCTTAGAAATATCGAGTATCGACATCCCTACTGCTATAGGCTTGTTCAATGTGAGTGAAGTTCTACTCATATGAAAAGCTGCTAAATTCTCACAGAAAATTGTCCTATCTTTAAAATTTGGTTTAGATATTAATCTTTCTGCCTTTTCCCCATCACTGCACAGACGAATATCCCCACGCTTTCGTATGTTCTCCATCGTTTTCCCGAAAATTGCATTATTCATTAAATTGTAGAAATTTTTCTCGAATTCGTTCTCAGCTTCAGTGCGGAATTAAGAATTCATTTTTATATATGGCTGAAGCCAGGATTCTTGATGGAATTCTAAAATTTTGTGCACCTTTTTCAAAACTAGACCTAATTTTAAATATTGTTTCAAATTTCTGATATGCACTACATAGTTTGTTTTAGGGTATAATGTGGTTAACAATCTCTTTTCTTTACATCCGAGAGGTACTGAAGATTCAGGGGCTAATGGTAAATCTGAGTGGTAATCATGTAAAGATTCCGGGTATTCTAAATCCACTTCGAGGATGTATCCTTTTTCTCCATTCTCATCGATGTGATCGACTTCTAAGAAATCAACCCACTTAAAATTATTCAAAGGAAGTGGTTGACTCATAGCCCAACCGTAAAGATTATTAGCATCCAAGTATAGCAAAAAGTTTTGCGGCTTACTGGGTTCAAAATTAGTTAGAAACTTATTATTTGCCATTGCATACCGATTAGAGCATTGTGAGATCCCACCCCGTATACCCTTTTCTACGAATAAATAAATATCATAGTTCATCAGCAATTCAATTTTTACATTGGTCAGTTTCAGCATTGAATCCCATGAAAGACCGGGTGCAGTGTAATACCACACTGGATCCAAATTGTAAGCTTTCATGCACACGCTACGAAAATTCTCACCATAATCCATTTCAGCCAATAAATTTCCATCAATGGGAATATCAATCTCATTAAAAATTTGTTCTAATTTATCCATAGTTCTTATAATTATTAAATAATTTAATTCCTTTAAACTCAAAATGTACTATGAAATCTAAGGTTATAACAGAAGGAAGCAATTTGTTTTTTCTCTAAAAGGCGTATGAAATTCAAACAGTTAGTGCAAAGCTGCTAGAGCAAATGTGTAGAGTCTAAAGAAGTTGGTATTTATACATCGCTGCCAAAACCAGAATGTAATGTTATCTTTGACACGTGATCGATTATTTGTAGAGGGGAGTTATTTCCCTCTGAATTTATTTCCATGCTTAACTAAAAAGAACTGGACTGTATACTTTCGAAAATATTCAATAGATTAATTGTTATCGGGGCGCCAGTCTGTATACAATCAGAAATCGGTACAATACGTGGGTTTCTGCAAAAGTCGCCTATTCTTATCTTCGTGATCAAGTCCAATCTAAGAAAAATTCCAGGGTAATGAATACGATTTGCGTATCGGTAATATATATATATATATCCCCATAGTCCTTTTCTTATCAATACGAAAGAGTCTAAACAGTTGGTATTTGTACATCGTTATCAAAACCAGAATGGCATGTTATCTTTTACACGTTATCGATTATTTGCAAAGGGGAGTTATTTCCCTATGAATTTATTTCCACGCTTAACTAAAAAGAACTGGACTGTATACATTCGAAAATATTCAATAGATTAATTGTTATCGGGGCGCCAGTTTATATACAATCAGAAATCGTCACAATACGTGGAGTCCTGCAAAAGTCGCCCATTCTTATCTTGGTGATAAATTCCAATTCATAAAAAATTCCAGGCTAATGAATACGACCCGCTTATAGTAAAAACATACATACCCACAATCCTTTTCTTATCGAAAGAGATATCAATAAATAAACAAGGAAAAGGGGGGAGTCCCAAAAAAGGGGTTGGAGGAGGGGGGGGGTCCGAACGAAGTCGAGGGATTCTACCCGTTATCGGTAAGTAGGGGGTGAAATTTCCACCCCCTTTCTCGCGCGCTCCTCATAGCTCCTCCGCTCCTCTGGCCCAGAACCGGTATATTTTAACTACTCTTAATTATATAAAAATCAAATTTTGAATTAGAACACAAACAAGTAGTAGTTTCTAACCCCAAGTCATAGGAGTTTAAATTGGATTACTTAAAAAATGTGAGACAATAGTGATGAAACACAAGACAATCACTTATAATATGATGAACAGTGAGACATAACAGGAAGGATGCCTGATTATATTGTGAAAATTTGATTCCAAAATATACATTAAATTTGAGTTTAAATTAAAACCATATTCTTTAAAAAATATATATATATTCTGAAATATCTTACTCCTGTCATAAAGCATCTGAAATTTACTTCAATTCATTATAAAATTAATCAGGAATAAAAACTATTTTTGTCAACATTTTATTCTGAATGTATCATTTCTAACTTTTTGATTACCACACAGTATTATTGGAACAAAATACGGATGTACAATTCTTCGAAAATAGTAAAACCTTAACACCTTAAATACAAATATATATCTTAAAACAAGATAAAAATGTATAATAATTTCTCTGTCAATTAAAAAAAGACTGTTTCCTTACACACTTATGAAATGAAAAAAATGGAATTCTTGTCGAGCATCATCGCTGTATAGTCATCGATAAAAAAAATGTAGCAAAATGGCTCAAAATTTTAACAACACTGCTTTTTGAATACTGTAATGTTATTCTATAAAATATAAGCTTCATACACAAATATTTATATGCATGAAAATAATTTTAATGCAAATTAAAGTAAGAAGTCACTAAGCTACGATTACGATGTAATATGAATACAGACAAAAAAACACCTGCAAAGCACAAATAACTACTCACAGAAAATCATTTTCAAATCATAAATCAGAAAATCATGATCAATAACATTTCAACAACATTTTTATATCTTAAATAAAAGAATCTTTCTGTAGTTGTGAGTGAGTCACTGGGGACAAAAATGTAAACAAACACAGACGCGAAAATGAGTATGCATAATACTCATTTTAATATTCCTGTATTCTACCGCGTGTAGCGTGGTAAATACGAAATATAGTTCGAAATATTAAAGCAAACCATATTTGTTTTGGAACCCCACTTTGTAAAATACGTTGTCAGTATATAAAAGGAACTTTTATAGTCCTTATATCTGTAATAATTTTTTGAGAATGCTGATTTCCTATTTTTTTTTTTTTTTTGGTTTTGAATACTTGTAATGTTCACATTCGATAAAGGTATACGCTCAAATCTGATACAAACATACGTCTAGGTATTCATTTTTGAGTATTTCTTTTTTCTCCGTGTATAATAGAAGTTGGAGAAGACTTTCCAACAGGAAAGTGCGTACATATAAGAAGAGACAGCTTTTAGTTCAGAGAGGTGACGGATTTTTTTCTGTACTATTAACCGCGGCAATTTCTTTGATTGGTTCTCTCATTCATGGAGTTCAGTAAAAAAATGATTCTAGTACCCGAAGATCAAATAGATTTAGTTGATAAACTTTCCGAATTAGATAAACAAATGCAAGATATTCTTCGGAATAAAAATGTATCTGAAAGTGAAAAGGCGAATCAATATGTTCAAGTTCTTCAAAAATTTGTGAAAATTCATCATCCTCAACAAGAAGCGGTCGAAGAAACGGTGGAAAATAATGAACCAGAAGACATTTTAACCGCAAAAATTTTAAAAGCTGCTCCGGTTCGATATCAGCAAACTGCCAAAGACATTCTCGAGTTCTTAAGAGATAAGCATTCCATTTTATTTTGGACCCCAGAGGGAGAAATTGTCTACAAAGGTCAACGCTTACCTCGTACTAATATTGTTATCTTAATATCAGATTTGCTTCGGAACAGAAAACAATCACCTACAGGATTTAAAGAGTTTTACGTTTTTTTTAAAAGAAAAGCATATGCCTACTAATTACATTGTCAACAAAAAATTGCGTCAAAGAATTAGTTAATATTATTGTACCAAAGAAGGTTAAACGTATGTATGCAAAAAGAAAAGCATGGATTACTTATTGAACAAAAGGAAATTCACATTGTAAATAGAGTGTTTGTGTGTTCCTTTTTATTTTACGCACTAAAATTTTAAAAACTTTTTTAACGGAAAATAAAATTAATTTCATCCCCCGTGTTTTCGCGATTCGCGTGCGTGTGTGGCGGGCAGCTCGCATAATGTTTTAAAGATACATTTTAAACATTTTTTTAAAAAAAAAAAATAAAAATTTTCAAATGTTTTTTGAATATTAGAAACTTTTTAAGACAAAATTTTATAAGTAGATAGAAAAACTTTTTAAAACAAAAAATAAAATCTTAAGTAAAAAAAATTTAATGATAGAAAATGAATTCTTTTTAAACAGTAAATTTTTTTTTTTAAACATGTTATATTTTAAAAGTACATTTTTATTTTACGTTTTAACTATAAAAAATAAATCTTAAAGCAATTTCTTTTTATAAGAGGAATTTTCGAACATTTATGAATGTTAGAAAAATACATTTTAAATATTTTATATTTATAAATAAATTTTGAACATTTATATTTAAAAATAAATTTTGAACATTTATATTTAAAAATAAATTTTAAAACATTTTATATATTTTGAAACATTTTATTTATAAAAATAAATTTTAAAGCATTTTATATATAAAAATAAATTTTAAAGCATTTTATATATAAAAATAAATTTTAAAACATTTTATATTTAAAACATTGTTTTTTCCCTGTAAGGTACATTTTAAACCTAACATTTTTAATAGAATATAATTTCTTTATTAGAAAATAAATTTTTTTAAAAAAAGTAGAAAATAAATTTATACAATTTTCATTGTTAAAAAAAATTACATGTAACGTTTGTTAATAAGTACAAAATGACATTTTAAATGCAAAATAAATTGATAACATAAATTTTTATATTATTAAAAAATGTAATTTCTTACAAAGGAAAAAAGACATTTTTTTGGGAACTAAAACTTTTTTTATGGATAAATTTTTTTTTTAAAGTATTTAGACAAGATAGATAGATATATATTTACAACAGTAGTATAATATTGTAGGAAGCTAGCACAGTTTCACCTTTATCGAGAAGTACATCTCCCTGAACAAAACTCAGATAAGTTCACGAGTCAAGAGTGAGAATGCAAGGCAAAGCGCACTTGGGTCTCGGAAGAACTGAAACTGGTAAAGAAAAAAGGGTACCACATCTCTCAAGTAAATCATGAAAAAATATTGAAATCCTATTTTACTTATTCAATGACTTCATTCCTTTGACATTATATTTTTTTAAATTTCAGATTTACGAAGTGTATAACTTTTCAAAATTGTCTGATATTCTCTTCCGTTCGCATATTGACTTGTTTTTAAAAATAAAATAAGAAAGTAACGGAGGGCCAAGAGAATGCTCGTCAGACGAGGAGAAACAATAATGCATCAGTGAATGCGAGAGAAAGGAAGGTATCAGATTGAATCCTTTGCATATTGCAAAAAATCCAGGGAGGGGATAAGTATCAAAATTGGCACTCGATAGTTTATGTGGAAAGTATAACTTTTTTTTTTACCATTAAAATTATTCTAATGTTTAAGTGAGAGAATTTATTTTATCATATTTTCTATTTGCAAGGGTGGGGAACGAATTCAAATAAAACGAAACTGTCTTACATTAATAGTGTACCGGATTTCAACCGATATTTGAGTGATCCTACAAAAAAACGTAAGTCCATTTTGATTTAAAATAAAATAACGTTTATACTTAAAACATGATAGCATCTGATTTTTTTATACGAATTCTTACAGATCAAAGATATTTTTCTGCCTTCGGAAGAGATGGCTGCAATTGAATGGCAAGTCTCAGACGAATTTGTGGAACAGGATACCTCCACTAACATTTTTATAGCAACGTTTACGACCACCTGGGCCAGACTTCAACTCTATCATGAAATGGATAAACTGGGCAGAGACGTGTTTTATCACGACAGTAATGGTAAAAACGACCCTCCTCTCGGAAATTTCCTCGGTGACTTCACGGACGAGCTGGAGGGAGATACAATTAAAACGTTTGTGTCCGGTAAGTGTTTTTCTTCTAGACAAAATAACAATTTTTATTTCAAGAAGTAGTAGTGAAATAATGTTTCTATACGTGAAAAAAAAGGGTTGTAATATTAAAATATTTTTTTTCAGGGGGTCCCAAAAACTATGCTTATAAAACTGAAAGTGGAGTGACTTGCTGTAAGGTGAGGGGCTTCACCCTAAATTTTAGGAATTCACAACTTATAAATTTCGACAGTATGCTTCACTTAGTGGCATGCTTAGAAAATACATAAATTGCAGTCACCAATCCTAATAAGATCACACGGAAACCGAAGAAAAGAAAAGTAATCAACTAAACAGTTTCGTGTATGACAAACGAATCATTCAAAAAGATTTCTCATCACTTCCATACGGTTTCAAATAATATTATATATTTTGTACATGTTTTTGCTTTATGTTGTAAATATTTTGTATATATATTTATGCTATAAGTTGTAAGTAATATAATATTGTAGGAAGCTAGCACAGTTTCACCTTTATTCAGAAGTACATCCCCCTGTACAAAACTCAGATAAGTTCACGAGTCAAGAGTGAGAATGCAAGGCAAAGCGAAGTCTCCTATGGAGAGCTAATGAGGGGGGAAAGTTACATGAAGTGGTAGGGCGAAATTTGTTCTCGTAGTCGCAAGAATAAAAGCATCTGTGAGCTGTAATCGGAAAGCTTCAACAGAGAAGCGTTATTAGAGAGCAGAAGCTAGAATGATCTCGTTTTCCATGTGGGAACCCAGGAGGCAACGAGATATTTCCCACTCGTTTTTTTTACGAGGTATCATCCAAACAATCATTGTTTGTTTAAGTCCTATTCCTCGTTTTCATTTTCATCAGGCTGCTAGCTGGGAAAAATGAGAGAATACTATAGAAAATAGCATTAAATAAATGGAAAACACCACCAAAGCGAATATATATGAAAGCATTATGATGAAGATGTTAGACATTATTTCAGCTCATAGTGATAATATAGATTACTTTTGGTTTGATTCTATTAAACAGTTCGATAATTTGGCTGTATACAGTTCTAAATCTTGAAACTCTTCTCCTAATTTGAATATCAGCTCCACAGGAATGCAATTTACGTGGTCAAAAGTTCACTCTGTGTTGATCTGGGTTGATTTTGATGTGTTTCACAGAATGTGGATGAGAGTTGAGCAAAAATATTTCCCCCCCCCCCAAGGCAATGACGATAAGAAATATTCTGTTCACTCCCTGTTGATTCGGATTGATTTTCACGTGTTTTACATAATCTTGATAAAAGTTAAGCAAAAATATTTTTTTCCCCACAAGACAATGATGAGTTCCCTCATTGTTGATTTGAATTAGTTTTGACATGTTTTACAGAGTGTTTTACAGAATATTGGTAAAAGCTTGTTAAAATAATTGTTGTTTTTCACCTTTACAATGATGATGAAAAACATGATTATCTTTATATATATATTCATACATATTATAGGTGGTAATTAACATTTAAATATTTGCAGCTTCCCCCCCCCCCTCCTATTTTCTTATTTATGAAAAGCGAGTTAAAATAAAGCAATCACATTTGACCAAACAAAATCGAAAATCAAAATTCAAAATGGAAATTAGGAAGGAGAAGGGACATTTAAAGTTTCGATAAGCCCATACGCCCGAGTTGTTATTCCATCATCACAAACAAACATTTTATCATAGTAAGATGATAGAGTTGTTTTGTATTGCGCTATTGTTGTAAGTGAATAATTTCTAGAAATATCTTCCATTTTCTCTTAATCCTAATATGAAAGTTTGAATTTGGTCAATTGCAATGTTAAAACGATTTTTAACATCTCCTTTATCGTTATACTTTATGTATGTTATATAATAACTCTTCCTAAATTCTTTAATTTCTATGCCTAGACCTTTTCCAAGATAAATCGAATATGGTGGGATAATGCTTTTGGGATTCTCTATTTCATCTGAAAGATTTAGATCAAACTTCCTTTTCGTGGGAGATTTAGTTTCTTCATCGTCTTCATCTCTGAAGGCTGAGAATTTGGGGGCTCGATCTAAAAGGACATACTTTTTTTATGTTTAAATTTGGGCTTCGAATAAAAACTTAACTACAAATATGAAATGCAAAGACTTACCACTATCCATGTTGTGAAACTATGGCTAGATAATACTGATGGAAATTTCAATATAAATGAGGAGTTTATATACTGTTTCAAAAAAATTTTCCGAACCTGAATTCCAAGGCTAATATTAAATATCTTATATAAGTCATCTTTATAGTTGTTATGCAAAACCTGGAATGTGAAAACAATTATTCTTTTTTTGCATTAATTTGCGTGTTGTAGCTTAATTTTATGATCTAAGTAACATTCTTTTTTACCAACCTTGATAATATTGAATATAAATGCGTTAAAGAAATCACATGCTCTTAGCACGTGAAAAGAAGAATTAAATCTTTTTTAATTATTCAATTTATTTTCTTACATCAGCTGAAGATCTATAGGAAACATTTTCTAACCCCATGATAGAAAAATATAGGATTCATCTTCTTTATTTCTAGAAAATCTAAGATATTGCAAGGGTAAATATAGAAATTTAGAAATAACGCATTTGAATAGATACAAATTGTTATGTTATAAAAATATTTTTATTTCATATCAAACAAAGCATTTTATTGGAAATGAATGTAGTTTATAACAAAATCTTTTCTAATGTGGAGGGAAAAATAGAAACATGACAACAGACTTTGAAAATTTCACAGCAAAATTTTATTGTATCACGAAAGCCTTTTACAAATGTAGTTACGTATACAACATATTTTCATTTATGCATATTTTGAACAGTAAATCAATCCATCAACATTCTCAACCTGTTTTCATTGGAATAATTATTTATACACACTTTTTACAAATATGTAAAAACCTTAGAAAATGAATGCATATACAAAATAATCTCGTTTTTCCATATAATACAAATTTATTATCGCTGAACATACTTTCACAAAAAATATTTCTCTATCCAAAATTTTCATTTTCCCCCATCATAAATAGCAGCGTTAACATATAGATGAATTTTTACAATATATGCAACAAGTGAATAACTTCATCGTCATTCAACAGCTTAGAATATTCAAATTGAAACCTTGAACAACCGCTAGTTTCATCAAATTCAGTCTCTCTTGCAGTCAATAAACAATCGAAGATCGAATCATAAAGATTTTTGCATGTAGAATGTAGTTTGAATCTTTCATCTAGATCTGCTTTATGTAGCAAACAAAATCCAAATTGTTCCAAGGTGTTGTCTCCGTGAATATATTGAACAATCTCAGAATTATTCAATACTTTGAAATATACGATCTTTTTTGAATTATCTAGAGACTGACGTAAAACAACATGTTGCACGATATCTATAAACGAGTTGAATAAAGCAGGATGAATGTACAAATATTCCTGCACATCGCAAGTAACATATCCGTATTTCTCCATGGTTATATCTCTTGTGAACAACCTGTACTTTGAAGGGGAAATAACATTCTCCCCCCTCTTTTCCAAGTTCTTAGAAAGTGTTTTTCAAACTTTGGAACATATTTTCTTTAAATACATTAGAACCATTCTCTTAAACACGTGATTAATCACTCCTTCATGTAATTGTGTCAAATCCAAAGAATCACATTGCGTAATTTTGTCGATATGATGGGTAAGCAGCGAGCCAGAAATGGATTTGTATTTCAAGAGCACACCCCAATCCAATACATCACTCAAGAGCTCGATAGTATTTTCGCTGAGATGTTGGTATCTAGATACTAAACTCATATCCAAAAGCTGATTATGATCAATAAGAAATCCTTCGCTCAAAACTTGAAATTGAGAAATTCGCTTCCAATCCAAATCTTCCCGTAATTAGAGCATAAAGCTAGTAGACAGAGTTTGAAATTCTGAAATTAGTGCTAGATTTACTGGGCCTCCCCTCTCCAAACATCTTCTGATAAAAGATTCTGATAATTTCTGATATCTGCATAGCTTGTCAAAGTCAAGTCTTTCGCTAAACTCTTCCATAAACTCTTCAGAAAGAGTTTGATATTGAGATATAACAGAAGAATCCAATCGATCTTGCAACGATCTCCTAACCTCTGTTGTGAGACGAGTATTTTTTGAAAACTCAATCCAATAGAAATCTGGGTTCGCCATGGTGATATACTTCTTAATACTTTTGTGTCTTATAACACACTAAGAGATTTATCATTTTGTGCTTCTTTTATAGCGTAAGTTTTCTTTTTTTATGTATTTTGACGTTATTAATTTTCAAGCTAGACTTTCGATATATGTTTTGTAAGCTATTCTTTTATTCATGTTGCAACATGAGACTCATGGGCTTGCATTTTTGAGAGTAATGCAATAAATGACAACAAGGATGTAGTTTCAGTTTTTGTAACACGAAACGTTTCACAGTGATTTCGTTTCTCTGTTTGTCTTGAAGACTTAGAAGATACAAAGATAGGTGTCTAGCAAATTTTATAGAAAATATAAACAAAAATGACCGCACGTAAACGTATCGACATTTTGGAAGCATATTCTGTTGAAAAATATGGTGCTAGAGTTCCGTTTTAAGAAATGAATAATATCTTTTTTAATAGGTGGAAAGCCATAACTGTCAAAATAATAAACTGTTCCATCTCTGAAGTATGCGCAAACCCAATGACTTCCAGGTAGAGCTTTATTGTATAAGTTAATAATAAACGAAACAAAATCGCCTTTCGCTAGAGGTAGCGAAACGGTTGCATAAACTCCTCCAAATTTTTGTTTTATCACAGAATCACTACATGCGAGGCGACAGATCATTATTGCATCCATCTTTAATAGTCAATAAATACATTGCGTGATCGGTCAATTTCTATAGTATTTCGGAATTCTGAATAAACCACCAAACTCACTGTTTCCGTGAGGACTGCACCGAATTTGATTTCAATCGAGATGTTTCCGTTTTTAGTAACACTGTTATGAGACTCGTCAGAGGCGAAATCAGGAGTTAAATCGATTGCGTGTAAGGCATAATCATTTTTATATTCTTCATAATTTATATTGATGTTTTGAAAATTATGATAACGATTTAAATCTGTGAAAAGACTCAAGTAACTGCGAGCATAGGAATCGGAATCAAAATGTGGAGTATAGGGTTTTGCAGGGTACATTCTATTTCCATCCGAAAGACTTAGATAACTCAAATTATAATGTGAAAATTTAATAGGATTTTTAGCTAGATTTCCGTTTAAAGCATCGTTTGCCACGAAACCTAAAATAATTCATGAGGGGAGAGGACCTATAAACGCGTTGGAAATCGTCAAGCTTTGCAGCCCTTTTGCTAAAGAAAATGTTCGCACATATACCCGCCTTATTGGAAATTTCATCAAACCATGCTCGAGCGCTTTCTCCTGGGCGATGATAATTGAAGATGCAACATTTACTTTTCGAATAAAAAGACTGACTGACTGTATAACAATTTTGAAATCGGCGGTAGGAGACATAAGAGAAAATTCTGATTTGTGTCTGAGTAATCGAATTCTCACATCTACGCCGTTCGGTAGCAAACGTGCCTGACTAGCGACATCCATGTGAAGAGGACCTATGAGATCTAGTACTTTCGATTCTGCTGATAACTTCTGCCGCTCTCTAAATCCTAAATTAGTAGAATTTGCTAATCCCGTATCGAATCGGTTTGCCGTATCCTTGTAAAATAACGCAGAAGTTAGCATAGTCTCTTGCACAGTTTTTGAAGAGAATAACGAACTATCCATACAAGCTTGATATGCATAGTTAACCTGATTCATAATTTGGCGATCGCTTAAAAAGACACTTAATTCCGAGAAAAGAGTGTTTAGTATATAATTTATAGGAGCTATGCAATCTGTATTCTGAAGATTTGTACCATTCTTCTTAACAACTTTAATTTTTAAATGAAAGATACTGTGAGCTAAGTCGAGACACTGATCCCCATTTCCGCTGATGAAAAATTCTAGAGGCGAATTATCAGTTAGCGATGCCACTAGTTGAATTTCTGTGAAAGCGCTTCCATCGATTGCTAGTTGAACAGCATTTTCGCTGAACAAATCAAGCTAAGTTTTCAGACAAATAGCCATCATGAAAAATATCTTCTGCTTCTTTTCGTTTTTTCCTGGGTCGCTTTTTCTTCTCTAAGTGTGCTTTTCTCGACGAGCGTTTTCTTTTTATACCCTTTCTTTGTTGAAGTTTTTGAAATATATCGTCTCTAATTCGTACCGAGGTTTCTCAAAATCGGCGTTTAGCAGAATCTCTGAAGAGCCCCCCCGACATCACTTAGAACATTCTTACCGGTTCTCAACATCTGACCTCCTAAATATTTTCCAGCTGTCATTGCGAGAGGAGTAATGAAACGTCTCAAATCACCAAAAAACCCATAACCGCGTTGGTATAGAACTCCTGTGAAATAGGTATTTCCCCCTGTTTGTTGGAGGCCTCGCAGATAGTAAGGATAGTAAGCCTTGCAGATTCTAGTGTTCAACCGCCTTTTGTCCGATCTTGCGGTTGTATGAAAACTCAGAGGAAAAATTCTACTAATTTATAGGTTTGCGTCGGAACGAAAGTATAACATACGTTTTCCCCCCGCTCAGCGCTATATAGGTGGCAAAGCTCGTTTTTAATTCAATAATTATTGTTTCTATGTAAGTTTTTCTCACAGGAAAGTACAGAAGTCGATCGTAATATTTAACTATTTGGTCTTCTTTCTCGTTCATGCAGGGAATGATTCGCAGAAGCGGAGCATAAGAGTCTCCTACATGATGCGATTGTACCAGATCGCTATAAATAAATATTTCTGTTATTCCTCCGCTTAAATCAAGCGAATACTTGAATTCATAATTCCAGCTTTTAAACAAAGTCTCATTAAAACCTAACATTTCTGCTAATGGTTTCGCAAATCTTATTTCGTAATAGTCTGGGACATGAAGCTTAGTTTTTGAATTTTCTAATAACGATAGTTGGACATATTGAAACGAGTTAAATAAATCCGAGGGTGTTTTGTATATACCAGGATTAATAACTAAATCTTTCGAATGTTTGATAGAATTCACAAACGAGGGATATTCGTTAATGATCACTTTAAAAGAGTCACGAGTGTCGTCGTGAGCTATATAATCAACTTTCAGTTTCTGCGTTGGATTAATGACAGCGTTCTCTTGGAGATTCAGTTTGCGTAGTAGTGAAGATCCTGAAGACTTTTCTATATGCAGTTCAACATACTTCGATAAAATGATGGAAACCTCAAAAGTATACCTATCGTATTCAAACTTTATGAGATCCTCCATATTTCTCGCTGCTAGATGTCTGCTTAAGATTTCGAACAAAACTTTAGGCTTGTTTATTGTCATCCTTCCAAACACTGCAGACATTTCAATATCTACTTCGAGAACGCTTCTAGGTGTGGAATCAACAATTTTTACCATTATTTCCACAGGAGATTACTGAGAAATGCGGAATCGATAATTCGCCGAAGCGGTCAAACTTGTATCTTCGTTAGGCAAATGTAGCATATACAATAGTTTAGATTCTTTTAAGATCTGCAATTTTACACCTTCACGAATGTGGATTGCGACCATTGTAACATATGAATCGTATTCAAAATTTATTTTCAATTCGCCCACAGCTTCTGCGATTTTTCTATTCAAAGCTAGCCAAAACGCATCAATGTTCTCTGATATGTATGTTATTTTTATTTGTTGTTCAACCCTGTCCTTAACCACTACTTCTTCTTTTTCGTATAGTATAGTATAGAAATTGTTATGGTCACCGATATTAAACCAATTGCGAGGAATAGATACCTCCGACAACGCTACTTCCTAGTCTCCGTGTAACATTAAGGGAGCTGATAGTTTCGTTCTATAAGAGGACTCGAGGTTCGAGGGAAAATAATTCATGCTCGAATCGCTTGGTAAAGTGATGTAGAACTCTTTTACTTCATCCATTCTGCTTTTATCCAAGAGTTGAAACGATTGTCAAATCCTTTCCATTTAACGAAATGCTTTTTCTCTTTCCTTTTACCTCTGGTCTTCAAAATTTTTTCGATTCTCCAAAAAGCATTAGCCTTCTTTGTTACTTTCTGCAATTCCTGTTCATAAAACCGTCCTCACAGAATTTCGTGTTTAAGGTCTTCTAAAATGTAAGTTAATAGTTTTGAGGGAAATCTTTTTCGAATTGTAAAGATCTCTTCGGACTAATTGGGCAAATATCCTCTACGAAATGTTTTGACAGTTTTTGAAATTCTAACTTGATCACCAATGTTAAATTTTGTTTTTAGAACCATATAATTTATGGAAAATTAACGACTCGCCTTCTTCCCTCGCTTAAACAGGCGCAAAGCCAGTACTGCTATGAACAGTGTTATTGTAAGAGTTTAATACATTGTCTAAAACGTCAGAGTATTTATAAGAGCCTCTGTGAGTAAAAATCCGAAATAACTTATTTTTTAGAGTTCGATTAAATCTTTCAATAACACTTGCTTTGAATTCGCTGTAAGAGCTGTAATGGTGTATCCTCGATTTAAAAAAAAACCCTGACACCAATTTGTTATAGAATTCAGTTCCTTGGTCTGTTTGTATGTTTCGAATTTTGTGTTTTACTTTTTTAAACAATTTTTTAAATGCTTCTAGCAGGAAATTAGCATTTTTGTTTTTCATCGGAATTGCATATGCGTATTTTGAAAACACATTGATCGCGGTTAAAATATATTTGAATCCTTTATTGAATTTGGAATATTTCGAAACATCCACTAAATCGCACTGCATCAAATCTCCAATACCAAACGATAACACTTTTCTTCTCTTAAATTTCAAACGAATCGGTTTATGAAGAGTGTACGTATCCTGTCCTTCAAGCCATCTTCTAGTTTCCTGTTGAGATAAGTTCGAAGCTTTTGAAAGGTTTGCGATTCCTCCAAAGAAAGCTGCATGTTTTACATTATAGTAAATATCCTTTAATATTCGATCCACTTGTCTTAGGTGTGGCTTCTCATTTTCCATGACGGTTCTGTTTCGCGTTCGAAAGCTCTCTCGCCTATAGATCTAGATCATCGGCGTTTGAGTAGATGGATTGAAACTCTGCGACTATCGTCTTTTATTAGGCTAAAGTCAAAATTGTTAAAAGGTGACTTCATTTGTCTTATAACATTTTTATTAGAAATCCACGAGTGAGGTATATTGATATCGGTAATTGCTTTTATAAAGTTTTCGAGGTATTACGGTTTTTCTAGTTTTTTCGAATTCCTCATCACATACGAAAACAGATCCACAATTTTCGAACCTTTAAGGAGAACACCATTTTCTGTCATTTCCCCATTTTCGTTCCAGTGATACAAACGCGTTTTGAGTTTTTCTACGATCGCAGACACATATTTTTCATATGCTCTAGGCACAGTATATCTAATATCTAATAATATTGGATCTTCGTCTTCTATTTCCTTTGTTGGAAGCTCTTCCAGAGGGTTTATCACTGATTTATCGACTATCGTTACAGGAATGAGCGGTGGTGGCTCTCTCACAGTTTTTTGATATTTCATAATCAACTGAGATAGCAGCTTTGCTTGCTGATCATTTGATTCATCCAGGAAATTCAATATATTTTGTTCCAAATCCGATTCGACTACTTTGGGGTGACGATATGCAGCTAAAAAGTCTAGAGGAACCAGAGCCATTTTTTAGCCATAATAACTATTTATGAAGAACATGATTCAAGACTTCTGTTTATTAAGGTTTTCATCTTTCTATTCACAATACAGCTGCCAATTCTTGAACTGAAATTGCTGATTTTTTTAAAATCCTATTACCAATTGCGCGACCTACCATTCCAGCAACTGCAGACGCAATTGCGGGTAAAATCAGGGGTAGAAATCCTCCACCCTGATTGATAAGAATTTTTTTTCTTTTGATTTATTTTTGTATTTTTACTTGCAAGCTTTCGTATAGAGTTTTTATATCTACAATTTTTTTTCTTGTTAATGGGAACGTTACCTATTAATACATTCAAACAAATTTCGCATAATGCCATAATTTGAAAAGTTGAAGCTGTTTTCAATAGAGATCATCTTTGCTTCGGAGATGCTTTTGAAAGCAAATCCGCAAACGAATAATGACCGCTCAGTTTGCTTTTCATTTTGGTCTGTAAATCCAATAAATACCACTACTATCTGGAAACAAGCTTTCACGTAGCCTATATTCTTTGCTCGTAAGAGGATGTATATCAACTATCAAATAAGAAAAGGGATCGACAGTTGCGCTTTTATAAGCGTCGAGAAAAAATTTGGATTTTGACGGATATAGCTGTCTGCCCAAACAATTTATTTGATTCATATCTCTAGCATTTCTGAACAAAATCATATAATGCGTATTCAGACTTATAGTTCTTAGATATTTATTTTGAAAATAAAGATTCTGAAGAATGAGTATACAACTCACTTTATAATGATGCGAAATGACTGTAAAGAGCTGTGCTACTTTTTCATCTAAAAATAGCATTAAGTCGTCAATAACGAGCAAATCAACATCTTCAAAATTCTCAAGTAGGCCATTCACAAATTCTATGCTTTTACAATCTTCGTTTATGTATGATGGAGGCCTATAGTGGTAACACTATTTAATTTTTTCTGGTTGAAAATCTTATACGCTGTTGTGAAGTATTTGACGTACCAAAGATTTTTCCGATTGACTTGGGCCGACAACGCAACATGTGGAAGGATGTTTTAACTTCAGCATACTTCACAGACTTTCTTAAATTCTGCCTCTGTTAATTGAACACCAATAATTCGAGGTTTTAGATACTATGATTCATTCAAATATGTCGATTCCGACCTAAAATATCTTATGTCAAACACCTTCACATCATTTTTATAGCAGAGGTGGAGAAATATTTTTCGACCGAGATGCTTAGACAGAAAGCACGAGGTGTTTGTGATATTCACTTTTTCGCTCGTATCTGCTGATGAGTTCACTTGTATATAAGTTATGAGTAAGAGGAATTCTATTAAAATAACTAGCAACATGATAACCAGCTGCAAACATTTGTATTTCGCGTATGTAGATATCTTCATAGAGACAATTTTTTACATAATATGTTAAAGACTTGCTCGTGAATGAATATATTTTTATTAGGATCTCTATTTATAAGCTTTTGCGAGAATAAGAGTAGAAACCCTAATTTTACTATGTTCATTTCATCATGGAATAAAGATTGTGATATTTCTAAAAACAGTTCTTGGGTTAATTAGGGCGATCACCACGAGGTTCATTAAATCCGCTCCGCAGAATTGATCAATCTGTTCCATTTTAATCACAGAGAAGTTGAAAACTTACTTTTATAAGCTCAAATCCTACATCCCCCATCGACGTTTATATTTTTACCAACAAGATTCGAACCCGAATAACAATTTTCAAAAAGATTCGATGGTCTAGGAATTCGTGTCCCTTTCCTCCTAGACTATCGAACCTCTATCCAAGTTCAGTTTTGAAACATTTTCAATCAGAAGAACATTATTTTACACAGCGCACTATTGTTGCTTCCTTCTATTGCATATTTAAAACTTATTTAAAACAAATTCTTTTTGAAATTCACGTGAAACACTTTTTTTACAACCCTGCCCCTTAATCAGATACTTTGATCTTGAGTCGCATTTCAAACATTCTAATTAAGATTTCAAATGATATATTTATTGTTTTTCCTCACCTCGAATTTCTTTTTATAACGCCAATGTTAACATTGTAAAATTGTAAGAGTATTTTTAACTTAAATTGTAGACTAGTTAGCCTTGATTTTTAATAACTGCATGCCTTGTTAAAACGTTCTGTCCGTTAAAACGTTCTGGCAGAAAGAATCCTTTGCATTTTGCATCCTTCACCGCTGCACGAAGAAATATCACCCCCCCCCCCACCTCTGCTAAGATTCGCTTATTCGTCCTTGCGCCTAACTGGATTTTATTCTTTCTTATAAAGCGTTTTTCTATGAGTGAGATGATGTTTCACTTGATTTCACACAAGCTGAAATAAGCTAAGAATTTTAATGTTTTAATATTTATATTATTCAGCGAAACGAGATCATTCTAGCTTCTGCTCTTGAAATACAAATCCATTTCTGGCTCGTTGCTTACCCATCATATCGACAAAATTACGCAATGTGATTCTTTGGATTTGACACAATTACATGAAGGAGTGATTAATCACGTGTTTAAGAGAATGGTTCTAATGTATTTAAAGAAAATATGTTCCAAAGTTTGAAAAACACTTTCTAAGAACTTGGAAAAGAGGGGGGAGAATGTTATTTCCCCTTCAAAGTACAGGTTGTTCACAAGAGATATAACCATGGAGAAATACGGATATGTTACTTGCGATGTGCAGGAATATTTGTACATTCATCCTGCTTTATTCAACTCGTTTATAGATATCGTGCAACATGTTGTTTTACGTCAGTCTCTAGATAATTCAAAAAAGATCGTATATTTCAAAGTATTGAATAATTCTGAGATTGTTCAATATATTCACGGAGACAACACCTTGGAACAATTTGGATTTTGTTTGCTACATAAAGCAGATCTAGATGAAAGATTCAAACTACATTCTACATGCAAAAATCTTTATGATTCGATCTTCGATTGTTTATTGACTGCAAGAGAGACTGAATTTGATGAAACTAGCGGTTGTTCAAGGTTTCAATTTGAATATTCTAAGCTGTTGAATGACGATGAAGTTATTCACTTGTTGCATATATTGTAAAAATTCATCTATATGTTAACGCTGCTATTTATGATGGGGGAAAATGAAAATTTTGGATAGAGAAATATTTTTTGTGAAAGTATGTTCAGCGATAATAAATTTGTATTATATGGAAAAACGAGATTATTTTGTATATGCATTCATTTTCTAAGGTTTTTACATATTTGTAAAAAGTGTGTATAAATAATTATTCCAATGAAAACAGGTTGAGAATGTTGATGGATTGATTTACTGTTCAAAATATGCATAAATGAAAATATGTTGTATACGTAACTACATTTGTAAAAGGCTTTCGTGATACAATAAAATTTTGCTGTGAAATTTTCAAAGTCTGTTGTCATGTTTCTATTTTTCCCTCCACATTAGAAAAGATTTTGTTATAAACTACATTCATTTCCAATAAAATGCTTTGTTTGATATGAAATAAAAATATTTTTATAACATAACAATTTGTATCTATTCAAATGCGTTATTTCTAAATTTCTATATTTACCCTTGCAATATCTTAGATTTTCTAGAAATAAAGAAGATGAATCCTATATTTTTCTATCATGGGGTTAGAAAATGTTTCCTATAGATCTTCAGCTGATGTAAGAAAATAAATTGAATAATTAAAAAAGATTTAATTCTTCTTTTCACGTGCTAAGAGCATGTGATTTCTTTAACGCATTTATATTCAATATTATCAAGGTTGGTAAAAAAGAATGTTACTTAGATCATAAAATTAAGCTACAACACGCAAATTAATGCAAAAAAAGAATAATTGTTTTCACATTCCAGGTTTTGCATAACAACTATAAAGATGACTTATATAAGATATTTAATATTAGCCTTGGAATTCAGGTTCGGAAAATTTTTTTGAAACAGTATATAAACTCCTCATTTATATTGAAATTTCCATCAGTATTATCTAGCCATAGTTTCACAACATGGATAGTGGTAAGTCTTTGCATTTCATATTTGTAGTTAAGTTTTTATTCGAAGCCCAAATTTAAACATAAAAAAAGTATGTCCTTTTAGATCGAGCCCCCAAATTCTCAGCCTTCAGAGATGAAGACGATGAAGAAACTAAATCTCCCACGAAAAGGAAGTTTGATCTAAATCTTTCAGATGAAATAGAGAATCCCAAAAGCATTATCCCACCATATTCGATTTATCTTGGAAAAGGTCTAGGCATAGAAATTAAAGAATTTAGGAAGAGTTATTATATAACATACATAAAGTATAACGATAAAGGAGATGTTAAAAATCGTTTTAACATTGCAATTGACCAAATTCAAACTTTCATATTAGGATTAAGAGAAAATGGAAGATATTTCTAGAAATTATTCACTTACAACAATAGCGCAATACAAAACAACTCTATCATCTTACTATGATAAAATGTTTGTTTGTGATGATGGAATAACAACTCGGGCGTATGGGCTTATCGAAACTTTAAATGTCCCTTCTCCTTCCTAATTTCCATTTTGAATTTTGATTTTGGTTTTTGTTTGGTCAAATGTGATTGCTTTATTTTAACTCGCTTTTCATAAATAAGAAAATAGGAGGGGGGGGGGGAAGCTGCAAATATTTAAATGTTAATTACCACCTATAATATGTATGAATATATATATAAAGATAATCATGTTTTTCATCATCATTGTAAAGGTGAAAAACAACAATTATTTTAACAAGCTTTTACCAATATTCTGTAAAACACTCTGTAAAACATGTCAAAACTAATTCAAATCAACAATGAGGGAACTCATCATTGTCTTGTGGGGAAAAAAATATTTTTGCTTAACTTTTATCAAGATTATGTAAAACACGTGAAAATCAATCCGAATCAACAGGGAGTGAACAGAATATTTCTTATCGTCATTGCCTTGGGGGGGGGGGAAATATTTTTGCTCAACTCTCATCCACATTCTGTGAAACACATCAAAATCAACCCAGATCAACACAGAGTGAACTTTTGACCACGTAAATTGCATTCCTGTGGAGCTGATATTCAAATTAGGAGAAGAGTTTCAAGATTTAGAACTGTATACAGCCAAATTATCGAACTGTTTAATAGAATCAAACCAAAAGTAATCTATATTATCACTATGAGCTGAAATAATGTCTAACATCTTCATCATAATGCTTTCATATATATTCGCTTTGGTGGTGTTTTCCATTTATTTAATGCTATTTTCTATAGTATTCTCTCATTTTTCCCAGCTAGCAGCCTGATGAAAATGAAAACGAGGAATAGGACTTAAACAAACAATGATTGTTTGGATGATACCTCGTAAAAAAAACGAGTGGGAAATATCTCGTTGCCTCCTGGGTTCCCACATGGAAAACGAGATCATTCTAGCTTCTGCTCTCTAATAACGCTTCTCTGTTGAAGCTTTCCGATTACAGCTCACAGATGCTTTTATTCTTGCGACTACGAGAACAAATTTCGCCCTACCACTTCATGTAACTTTCCCCCCTCATTAGCTCTCCATAGGAGACTTCGCTTTGCCTTGCATTCTCACTCTTGACTCGTGAACTTATCTGAGTTTTGTACAGGGGGATGTACTTCTGAATAAAGGTGAAACTGTGCTAGCTTCCTACAATATTATATTACTTACAACTTATAGCATAAATATATATACAAAATATTTACAACATAAAGCAAAAACATGTACAAAATATATAATATTATTTGAAACCGTATGGAAGTGATGAGAAATCTTTTTGAATGATTCGTTTGTCATACACGAAACTGTTTAGTTGATTACTTTTCTTTTCTTCGGTTTCCGTGTGATCTTATTAGGATTGGTGACTGCAATTTATGTATTTTCTAAGCATGCCACTAAGTGAAGCATACTGTCGAAATTTATAAGTTGTGAATTCCTAAAATTTAGGGTGAAGCCCCTCACCTTACAGCAAGTCACTCCACTTTCAGTTTTATAAGCATAGTTTTTGGGACCCCCTGAAAAAAAATATTTTAATATTACAACCCTTTTTTTTCACGTATAGAAACATTATTTCACTACTACTTCTTGAAATAAAAATTGTTATTTTGTCTAGAAGAAAAACACTTACCGGACACAAACGTTTTAATTGTATCTCCCTCCAGCTCGTCCGTGAAGTCACCGAGGAAATTTCCGAGAGGAGGGTCGTTTTTACCATTACTGTCGTGATAAAACACGTCTCTGCCCAGTTTATCCATTTCATGATAGAGTTGAAGTCTGGCCCAGGTGGTCGTAAACGTTGCTATAAAAATGTTAGTGGAGGTATCCTGTTCCACAAATTCGTCTGAGACTTGCCATTCAATTGCAGCCATCTCTTCCGAAGGCAGAAAAATATCTTTGATCTGTAAGAATTCGTATAAAAAAATCAGATGCTATCATGTTTTAAGTATAAACGTTATTTTATTTTAAATCAAAATGGACTTACGTTTTTTTGTAGGATCACTCAAATATCGGTTGAAATCCGGTACACTATTAATGTAAGACAGTTTCGTTTTATTTGAATTCGTTCCCCACCCTTGCAAATAGAAAATATGATAAAATAAATTCTCTCACTTAAACATTAGAATAATTTTAATGGTAAAAAAAAAAGTTATACTTTCCACATAAACTATCGAGTGCCAATTTTGATACTTATCCCCTCCCTGGATTTTTTGCAATATGCAAAGGATTCAATCTGATACCTTCCTTTCTCTCGCATTCACTGATGCATTATTGTTTCTCCTCGTCTGACGAGCATTCTCTTGGCCCTCCGTTACTTTCTTATTTTATTTTTAAAAACAAGTCAATATGCGAACGGAAGAGAATATCAGACAATTTTGAAAAGTTATACACTTCGTAAATCTGAAATTTAAAAAAATATAATGTCAAAGGAATGAAGTCATTGAATAAGTAAAATAGGATTTCAATATTTTTTCATGATTTACTTGAGAGATGTGGTACCCTTTTTTCTTTACCAGTTTCAGTTCTTCCGAGACCCAAGTGCGCTTTGCCTTGCATTCTCACTCTTGACTCGTGAACTTATCTGAGTTTTGTTCAGGGAGATGTACTTCTCGATAAAGGTGAAACTGTGCTAGCTTCCTACAATATTATACTACTGTTGTAAATATATATCTATCTATCTTGTCTAAATACTTTAAAAAAAAAATTTATCCATAAAAAAAGTTTTAGTTCCCAAAAAAATGTCTTTTTTCCTTTGTAAGAAATTACATTTTTTAATAATATAAAAATTTATGTTATCAATTTATTTTGCATTTAAAATGTCATTTTGTACTTATTAACAAACGTTACATGTAATTTTTTTTAACAATGAAAATTGTATAAATTTATTTTCTACTTTTTTTAAAAAAATTTATTTTCTAATAAAGAAATTATATTCTATTAAAAATGTTAGGTTTAAAATGTACCTTACAGGGAAAAAACAATGTTTTAAATATAAAATGTTTTAAAATTTATTTTTATATATAAAATGCTTTAAAATTTATTTTTATATATAAAATGCTTTAAAATTTATTTTTATAAATAAAATGTTTCAAAATATATAAAATGTTTTAAAATTTATTTTTAAATATAAATGTTCAAAATTTATTTTTAAATATAAATGTTCAAAATTTATTTATAAATATAAAATATTTAAAATGTATTTTTCTAACATTCATAAATGTTCGAAAATTCCTCTTGTAAAAAGAAATTGCTTTAAGATTTATTTTTTATAGTTAAAACGTAAAATAAAAATGTACTTTTAAAATATAACATGTTTAAAAAAAATTTTTTACTGTTTAAAAAGAATTCATTTTCTATCATTAAATTTTTTTTACTTAAGATTTTATTTTTTGTTTTAAAAAGTTTTTCTATCTACTTATAAAATTTTGTCTTAAAAAGTTTCTAATATTCAAAAAACATTTGAAAATTTTTATTTTTTTTTTTTAAAAAATGTTTAAAATGTATCTTAATAATAAAATGGGATCGATAGGGAAGTACCGGTAGATACACATTCGTAGGTATAATCACTTTACATTTAATCATTCCGAAGTAATTATCCACTTCTTGAAACCCTTCGGTAATTACTTCAGGTTGTCGGACGGGATACTGGCAGTACTTGTTTACCTTTTAAAAAATTAAGAAAGATATAAATATGCTTATCAAAAGAATTTTATTCAGAGAATGTATGAAGGAAAAAAAAACTTACCCATGGATAAAGGGAGGTAAAATCTACGTATTTAATTTTTCCTTCGTGAAGCAATTTTAACGCGTTCGTACATCTTCCAAAGAAAGAATCTCTTGGGTTTAAACGATCCTGAATGGTGTGTGTTCTCAGAAAAGCTTGAAACCTCGAAATTTCCTTTTTAAGACGCAGGAACTCGTGCTCCCACATTTCCATCACGTTATATCCAAGGGACCTCAGATATTCACATATTTCCTCGTGCGACGTCTTGTGGTGCTCATAGTACTCTGTTTCAACGGATGCATGGTGTCTCCATCGAAGCATAAAGTGCATTCATGGAAGAAACAGCCCTAAAAATAAACTTTACATTAAAAAACTGTTTGGGTGTACAATAAAAATATTTTCTTTACATAATTTGATATTTACTTGATACTGATAAACTGTTTTATTTTCTTCACAGTATCCGTCAACAAAATTTCCTCCAATTTTCTTTTCCCCCTGTCCGTTCAAACTGCGAAGTATTTTCAGTTTTTCGGTGAAGGAAATGTAATCCAACCACCAAATCGCATCAGGGCTGAATTGCTTTCCATGACTATAGCTGTGTACCGGAATCATAGTGATAGAATTTTCCTGAATGTGTCCACTCCGATAGGTTGCCATGCAGGCCGATGCAATGGTTACGTAACTGACAAAAGAACATGTACATTAAATGACCGAATTCTCACACACACAAGATCAAAACATTTACGTGGAAAAAAAAATTACTTACCGAAATGAATCTACATTCGCAATCTCCATAAATTGTTCTCGAAACACCATACAGTAGCAGCGGAGAATATCAACATCAGAACTAAAATGAGAAAAAAATATATGTACATACTCTTTTTGTAAAATGCACATTCTCTCTATATAAAAAAAAATGTTTACGCACCGACAATAGGAGAGTATTTCCGTCTTGAAATCAAAAACATCCTCTTGGTGCTGTTCATGCCAAGACATGAATTCCGGGGACAGGCAGATGACACAGAATCAGAACAATAAAAGGATTGATCAGGCAACTTCCAATGTAATTTTGGTTTTCGCGAATATTAAAAAGATGGAGGAAATACCCCTTCTTTAATTCCGTAAGACCAAAACAGAGTGGCAGTTTTGATAGAGCTATCGGAAGAAAGTTTAACGAATCGATCACTCTAATGTTTAAAGTCGGCTGTCAAATGGACATCAGTTTCGACCCATTCGGTATCAATTCTGGTGCTATGCCCTATTTCAGCAACCAAGCTAACATAAATTGCCCGTCAAACCTGAAAAAAAAAAATGTTTGTTACAAACAACACAAAAAACCCCCCCCCCCCCCCTTAAACATAAAATAAAAATATAAAAACTAACCCTTTCATGTTGTGTGCAATGGCAGTAAATCCCTTGTGACGTGGAGAAAACAACCACTTAAAAGTCTTGGCAGGCCGTGTATCCAATGAACACTTTTTCTTCGCCATTAGCATATTCTGCAAAGGCGAAATTTACAAAATACTCTCCTATACACTGGTCCCACTCGAAATCGAAAAAAATGATGTAATCATTTTGTTTTTGAGGTGTCAGGCGGGGTAAATGGCACAGATGATCATCAAAATGGACAAACTTTCTGCAAGACTCACACTTGGTGGTGCCACACTGATGCAGGTGTTTCGGACAATCACGGCGTCTAATCACCTTGCAACAGTCGGTACACTAGTATATCTAAAAGGTAAATAATTCGTAAATGCATTTTATTCAAAGAAAATCATAATAGTAGAAAAAAAGGAGAAGAAAAAGTACTTACTCGATCACAAATCGATAATTCTTGATTTCCTTTCGTCGCTTTGTGCATTTTAAAGCATTCGTCCGAATTGCACAATCTGTCGCAATCCTGACACCGTTGCATTTTCCCAGGCGTACAGTCCGTTCGCAAGCAAATAAAACATGCATTTGGGCATCGATGGTTTTCTAAGTCTTGATAAGGCTTAGCGCAGGTTTCACAATAATATTTGATCCATAAAAACCCTTCAATTATTTGATAACGTCGTAATGCCTGTCGTGCAGCCATAAATTGATGCGCCGGGGTCTGCATTGGTCTTTGAAAGACACCTCTAAAATATACAAACAAAAATGAGACGTGTATGACAATTTTTACAATCATGCATGAATCAAAATTAACTGATTCAAATTTTTGGATGATATTACCACTATTTGTCCATTTAAGCGGTTTTCGAACACTTCTATGTCTCGGAATGTGCACGGACCCATAGGAACACCTGCAGACTGATACAGATCAGTTGCACTTTTCAGTAAGGCTGGTCGCCTAAGATTTTTTCAGGGAATTGATGGCTTTTTTGTCCTTTTTCAAGTGTGCTAATGCAAATACAATCGCCTTGGAACAACATATTCCGTCTTCGGTCATGGGAATGGCTAATATCAATCGTTTAGTGAGGCGATCTAAGCTGACGCTCGACAATCTACGGTTTCCGCCAGCTCCTATGGGTCGTCTCACCGTTATGACATCCACCGTAAACCCGTTGTTCAGCTGGATCATGTCCTTGGACTGTAAAACTTTCCTTATAGCAGAAAGTACTTTTTCTGCCGTAAGAAAAGATACAGGCATAAGGGTAGTCGATATTGGCCTATCTAAGCCCTCTGCCTGAATACAAAATCGGATCAGATCAGTAGCATTCAGATTTATGGTTGTTCTCGCTATCAAAAACTCAAACAGTCTACGAACGGTGTCGACAACCGTAGATGGCATGATTCCTCTTAAATCATGAGGAAGCCTGTCTTCGTCGATTCGGGCCCAAAAAATGATCTCTTCGGCCTGAAATCGATTGTTAGGGCGTCTCGATCTTTCCTCTAAAATTATAGCATCCTCAAACTAAACCAACTACAAAAAAACAGTGTTGATTACAATAACATAACACACATTAACAAAAAATGCACTCTACTCGCAAGAGCTACAAAAAAATTATACGTAATCAAAACTAAATTTTAAGAAATATAGGTTAAAAAATAGTTATTAAAGATATGAAATCATATTATTTAATCATAATAGAAAGCCATAGAGTTTATCAATTTGTAATCATGACCTCGAGTAACCGTTGTATTTTTTTCCCTTTCCCATGGGGTTTACTGTCTGTGGTAAACACGGATGACGAGCCCCCTGAATACGCTAGCTATCTTTCTCTATTTTCGACTAATTTTTGTCAGCCAATTTTTTTACTTTTCTCAAATATCTAGATCATAGTTTCACCTTGTTTGGTGCAGCGTAGCCGTATCTGGCTCTCGGGCCAAAAAACTTCAACAAATTTCACTTATCAATTTTTGAGAATAATATTGAAAAATATTGACTGAATATCTACAAGTGAGATTGTGTTTTTCAATCTTTTTTTCTTTATTTCATTATAATAATTGTAATGTAACTATTACTTTTTTTTCTTTCAAAACTGGTCAATTATGAAATTAAAATAGGAAAAAATTGAAAAAATTATCTCAATGAAAAAATATATAAACTTACCTCATTTAACTTTGAAACATTTTAAAAGAAATAAATATTATTACAGTTCATTTCGTTCTCTTCTCTTTTATTACTTCATTTAATTCCTTCGTGAACACATATATTGTAAATTTGTACAAATAGTTTTGCATTTTTCAACGACATTTTTTGCTAAGAAGTTAGAAATCTTTTATTACTAGCTTTTCGTTCCTTGTAAATTGTTTTTTTTTTTAATTCATTAGATGGAATTAAGTAAACATATCGAAAAATGTCATTTACTATTTTCTTACGTTTTCTTTACGCTGAATTCAAGTTAACAGTATCTGAATCAATGTCATTTGACTGTAAAAGTAATCTGTGTATCCCGTTTCTTACGGATCATGTTATCTAGATTAATTCTGTATGAAAATTTTAAAAACATTTTTTTTTCAAAAATAACACATAAAATGCAGATTCGTGTATACGTTTTCTCTATTTTATTGTTACAATCAAGTACTTTGTTAAACTATTTTATAATTATTTAAACATATTTAGAATTGTTATTTTAGCCTTTTAATTAATGGATTACAGATAATTTAAGTTTAATTAAATAAATCTTTGTTGTTATAAAAGCTGGTTAAAAATCAAATTTGTAATAAATCTTCAAGATATTAAATTAAAATTTTCTAATTTAAAGTATGTGTAATGATTTTATAAATAAATGAATTAATTAATATGGAAAATATGTACTCCATGAAAGAAGAAATTTTTTATATTGGATTCTTTTTGATTTAACACATATACCTACTTTCACCCCTGAAGCTCTACAACGTCCATAAAATCTCTATGGAGAAAAAAAAAGCTTCTATTGCGTCTTGCTTTGAAACATTAAATTAGTCGCAAGAAAAGTAAAAACTAATTTATTAGATTCAGTTGCTCAATTCTGTTCTAATAAAAATAAAGCAATATATTTCATTTAATATTGAAATGAACTGGTATTTAAGTTTGTAATTTTAAGTATAACTTACGTTTCAATCCAGATAGTAAACAATGTTTGAATAAAATTTTATAGATGTCCAATTAATAGCTTGTTTTCCCATACTGACCAAGCATAGATCACAATTCTTTTTGTGAAATATATTAATTGTATAAATACAGCAAAATGCTATGAGTTAAAGGCCTATCTTATCCAAGTGCACAAATTTGTTTTCTCGAGTGTCATTGCGAATGTATTACAATCAGTTAATTTTTTGAAATATTTTCCTAACAAGTAAACGTTATACTTTTTTAATGCTTGGACAATAGCTAAAACTTCAAATTCATAGCTGCTATATTTTGTTTCAGCATCAGTCGTTTTCTTACTCATAAAAAAATTGGATGAAGTGCATTATCAATCATTGATTTTTGGAGTAAAATACATCCATAAATATGAATACTAATATCACAACGAATTTCGGCATCAGCGTTCTGATTGTAAATGTTCAGAACAGGTGGAGGAGATAAACATTGTTTGAGACAATTGAATGCTCGTATTTCTCTATCAGCGAATTTAAATTCACAATTTTTCTTCCAGAAGTTCCGTAATAGGATGTGCAATGATGGAGTAATTTAAAATGAATTTCCTTTAGTATCCAGCAAGACCAAGAAGAGATTGTAAGTCTTTTTGACATTTCGGTTCAGGGAAATTAAGAACAGCTTTGATTTTTTGCGGTGGCGGGTGCAATTTCCCATTTTAATAACATGGCCAAGAAATTCTATTTGTTAACTTAAAAATTTGAGTTTTTGAAAATTTATGCCTATTCTGTACAAGGAAACGAATGAAAACACTGATGCAACTCTTTCGAGACCTTCTTCTGTATTTTTAGATTTTATAATGACATCATCCATGTAAATTAAAACATTATCTTTGATAATCAAATCCTTAAATATTGTGTTTATATACCGCTGAAACATTGTTGGTGACGTGCAAAGACCGAAAGGAGCACGTAGAAACTGAGATTGCCCATTATGTGTCACAAATAACGTATACCGTCGGCTATTTGGTTCTATTTCTAAATGAAAATAGCGTTACGTAGATCAATTGTACTGAACGTATTAGTGTCTTTAAGGTTATCAAGCAGGTCATCTATTAAAGGTAAGGGATAGTTATCTTTTACAATGTTTTAATTAAGTTGTCTATAATCAATACAAACTCTCGGGGATCCGTCTTTATTCCTGACAACAACTACTTGGCTAGAAAAGTCAGAAGAGCATGGCTCAACAATACCATCAGCCAACCATTTAATTACTTGGTGATCTACAATTTTACCTTTTGTTGAAAATGGTAATCATCGTGACTTATGTGTTTTTGGAGTTTCATTCTTTAAATTAATAGGCATTTGGATATCAGTAGTTTTAGTCTGAATTAGCATATAGTTTGAAACCAAATTATGAAGAATGTTTCGTTGAATTTTTGTGACATATGATCCGATTTCAAGTTCTAATTTATCATTTGTTGAGATGTTAGAGACCGAAAGTTGTTCTGCATTTTCCGTTTTAATATCCGAAATTTTCGTTAATCTGACACCGTCGTTGATTTTTATTTCGGCCTGTGTTAAAATATCCATGCCCATAATAGCATCTGACGTCAGAGTTTCCTTATTAACAACACAAAATGTATCGATACATTTCTAATTATCTATTGTAAGTTCTTATATACAGCTACCGATTGGTGTAATGCGTCCATTACCAAAAGCTGTAAATGATCCATGAAAAGTAGTTAAAGATGGTGAGAATGATGGTAATATAAATGATGGTAAAATAAAGATGGTAATTTTTTATATGTATTTTTCGTTAGAATTGTTCTCTGACTACCAGTATCAATCAAAGCTGTAAATGAATTATCATTGATAGTAACAGTTTTATATATCAAAGGAGGTAAATGATTTATAGTTGACACATCAGTATCGGTTCGATTTGGAATAGGTGTATTGATACACTTTGCAAAAATATGACCAAAATTCTTACAAACACTACATTTTAAACCTTTATGTTTGTCGTGACAGAAACGAGAAATATGTCCAATTAAAACAAGTTTTTTGTTTATTATATACATTATCATTTTGGATTTCAGACCTATGAATGTTATATTTAGAGTTCATGTTACGTCCTTGACTGAATTGAGAATTTGTTCTTGGTTTTTTATTTATTTTTATCACTATTTTTTCTCTTTAAATTCTTAAATAGATTTAGCACCATATAAAATAGCTTTATTTGATGGGTAATCATGTATGCCGTTTATACAATATTCAAATAATGAAGATTCATCAATAATTTCACTGGAAGTACTTGCGAGTTCTCTAATTGCTATAAAATATTCGAAAAAAGGATTCGTTTTGACATAATTTTCGTCTACTTAACTGTATATGAATTTCAACAGAATTTAACTGTTGGCGGAATTCTTCAAAAAAGCGTTTTTAAACGAAAGTCATGTCGTAAGATTACGTTACGTATATAGAAAACTCCTTGCCTGACCTTCAATTAAAGTTTTAGTGAATATTATTTTTTGCTGTTCATTCAACGATGGGAAAAAAGAAAAGTTTCCATGTTTTTTTGCGCAGCCAATCCATTATCCTGTTCACGTAGTTTTTCCTGTTGTAGATCGTATTTTAAATTTTAATTTAACTTTAAATGCTGGTTCGTTTGCCAAGTCCGAGGCCCCATTGTGGAGTTTGGCATCAGTATGTTGAAAAGAATCAAGATCCTTTTAAGAGGAAAAATAATTTATTAAATGATAAAAAAAATTAAAGAAAAAGACAAACACGCATTTCTGCGAGCTTACACCTCGAGATTTATCCTTCTAGTCTGCGTTGAAAGTGGAGCTGCTGTATCACAGCGGAACAATTCCCATGTTAATGTAAGCTAAACTTATTGTTTGCAATAAGAATATAAGAATCATTATTTTAAACCAGACAGAAATACACTCAAGAGCCAAAACATTATGACAACCCCTACATTTTGCAATGAACTCGCCTGGATGACGTGGAAGGCACGTGATCAGGTGGAAGTGGTATTTAACTGCTGCTGGAGAGTCTGAAGAATCATTCTTTTACTTACTTCTGTGTGTGATAGGAAAGGCTGCGGATCTAAGGGACTTAGATAGAGGGCAGATTGTAATGGCTCGAAGGCTCGGAACAAGTATTTCCGAAACTGCACGACTGGTGGGTTGTTCGCGATCTACAGTAATCAGTAATTATGCAAAGTGGATGAATTACAGTGAAACCAGCAGTAGACGACATGGTGTTGGACGTCCACACGCTATCAAAGAAAAAGGTCTTCGGAGACTGTCTCGCATGGTGAAGCAAAACCGGAGCCAGACAGTATCTCATCTTACAGCCCAATACAATGCAGGGCCAAGTAGAATAGTATCGGAGCACACTGTTCAGCGGACACTGTTGGATATGGGGCTATGCAGCAAACGTCCCACTCGTGTGCCTTTGCTGACCAAGCGTCATCACCAACTGCGCGTGCGCTGGGACCGGGAACATCGCGACTGGTCCATGGATCAGTGGGAGAGAGTTACCTGGTCAGGTGAATAACGGTTTGTCATTCATCACGCCGATGGCCGTGTCAGGATACGCCATCTTCCAGGCGAACAGTTGCTCTCTCAATGTACAGTAGGTCATACACAGGCCGGTGGTGGCGGTATTATGCTTTGAGAGACGTTCTCTTGGGCATCTCTGGGACCCGTGGTTATTGTAGAGCAGACCATGAATGCTACAAGGTATCTGAACATCATTGCGGACCAGTTGCACCCTTACATGGCCTCTGTTTTTCCAGCTGGAAATGGAATGTTCCAATAAGACAACGTCCCGTGTCACAAGGATAAAATTGTGTTGTAGTGGTTCCAGGAACATGATGCTGAATTCCAGTTAATGTCCTGGCCGCCTAACTCACCGGATCACAATCCGATAGAACACATTTGGGATGTCATGGAACGGCAGCTCAGAGTTCAAAGACCACCAATTCGCAATATCTCGGATTTGCGTGACCGTTGCTTAAACATCTGGTACAATCTGTCTTCGGTCATCTACCAAGGACTTGTGGCATCCATGCCAAGGCGGGTTGAAGCTGTGTTGCGTGCCAAAGGTGGACCAATTCGTTATTGACAGGTGGTCATAATGTTTTGGCTCTTGAGTGTAAGTACTTTGCATGCTTTTGAAAAGTCATAGAAATAACTGATATTAGACTTAATACTGTTTTGGAAGTTGCTCTTTTTTCCATTTATCCATGCAACTAATTTCGTGATATTTTAACTGTTCCGATTTAAAGAAAAAAGTGTTCCCTTAATTTCAAATCTTGCAATATTCTGAAGACCGTTTCCCCCAATCAGATGCTCATAATCGTTTATAAAAATTACTTTGAATAGCAATTTATATGACTTATTTAGTGATTGTCTTACAAGTTACGCATTTAAACAATATTTCATCTTTCAGAGGATCGTCAAATTAATATCCAGTTTACTTTTTGCTGCTTATTCTTCTACAGCACATATTTGTGTAAGAGCAGGTGAAAAATGGCTAAACCCTATTGATATGGGTCGAGAATGTGATCTGTATTTTGCGTCGAAAGGCAAATCACTACGCGATATTTCTTATAATTCCAAATTATCAATAGGATTCGAAAACATGCGTTTATTTAATCAAGGTCGAAGAAGAGTAACGGAAAAACCATCAATAAATGGCCATGACAAATATGTATCCATCAATCGCGATATTAAGTGTTTAATATGTAACAAATCTCATTTTGCCAAAAATTGTCCTCAAAGATTTAAAAATACCCCTAGAATTAATCAATCCAGTGACCATGTTAATATGATAGAAAATGAAAATGGTGATGATAACAATTTAATATTACGAATTTCAACAAATGCTTTAACTGATATCCCACAAAATAAATTAAAAATGTTGATATTTTAGTAGATGGTAAAAAATTAAGAGTTTTAGAAGTTAGCGGTGCTCAATGTATTGTATTAAAAAAGTCTTTCTTCCAAAATAAACGTTCGATTGGTAAACTCACATTAATTTCGTGTTTCGGAGAAAGAGAAATAGCTGACGTTGTATATTTAATTTTTCTTTGCCAAGGTCATCGAATGTAATAAGGAGCAAAGCATCATTGAGTAATCGTTTGAGCGTCGATGGTATAATACCACCTTCTATTTATTCTATGCTTTTGGAAGGTTTAAAGAGCATAAATGAAAATATGAGCCGTCAAAATAGTTTCAAGGACAATTATCAGCGTTCGCTTGAGCCAGCAAAGTGTGTGAAATATCCTAGTCAGAATAAAACAGATGGATTTGCTTTATTTTCGTTACAGATTAAATCATCATTAGAGACGAAGGACTGTTTATTTGATTCAACGCGCATTACTAACTCCAAACTACGTTCGGATACGAATTCTTCAGTAAATAACTATCGTCAAAATTAAACGGAAATTGTTGATTTTCAAATAAAAAACAAAAGGATCTACGACAAGAAAAGGAAGAAACCAAAGAATTTCAAGTTGGTGATATTAACAACATACAGAAGACCAAGTTTGGTGGAGGTCTTAAGCTGAGATCCAAATTTTATGGACTGTATAGAATAAAGACTGCTCATCCCCATGAAAGATACGAAGTGGAGAAGATTGGAAATCATGAGGGACCACAGCGAACCACTACTGCCGCCGATCATATGAAGCCTTGGACAATGGATTTCTAAGCCATTACCTACAAACTACCTTTTTTGTATAATTTCTTTGCTTTCGTTTTGTTTATTTTTCAGGTACATACAAATTCTTAGATTCCTATCGAGGACGACAGCCGGGTCAGGATAGCCGGTTGTGGAAATCGAACTTTGACTTATCACCTAGAACGTCTCACCACCAGAGAGCGCTGCTACTGTCTCGGCGACATGCCGCTAGGGGAAAGAAGACGTTTGCGCGGGAAGACGCCATTACG
>BMAW01122090.1:35390-48175 GCA_019974015.1 Nephila pilipes | reverse complement strand
TATATATATATATATATATATATATATATATATATATATATATATATGTAACGTATTTACTTTAACGTTTGTTCAATATTAATGAATCATTCCATACATTATTTTACATTATACATACATTATACATTTATTTTTATATTGTAGCAGACTTTAGACGGACTTTGGCCACCAATGGCCGAAGCGAAATTACCATACAAATCTCAAATGATCAGAGAGAGAGAGGACGAGCGTAAAGGAACAGCAGTAAGGTAATGAGAGGAGTATAAGAAGAGCAATAAGAAGAGAGCGTTTTTTGCTGTGTTTTGCTATTTATATGAGGGAAAATTCAATTAAACGTCAGAGTCCAGAAGGTCTGAATAGAGGGACTTCCAGGGAAGATAAGTATAGACCTAAAGTCTAGTAGGGATCATGCCTTCAGGTCTGTTCCGATGAGAAGACAGCATTGTCAGCAATTTATTAGAACGCGTGATTGAATTAATTAAAAAGATTAAGAATTGTGTCAGGAAATACAAATGAACATTATCGTTTAAAGGAGAGAATGGGAAAATTTACTAAATTAAATTATTTAAGTGAGAAATTAATGGGAATTAAGTTAAATCATTACATATATATATATATATATATATATATATATATATATATATATGCATTTTAAATGCAAATTAATTTTGATTTAAATAATCATTTTTATATATTTACCTTATATATAAAAGTTGTATATGCCTCTTCTAATGGCAATACTGATTTTTTAAATGTTTTGCTCAGGCATTTTATTTTCCGACTAAAATTCTCAAAAGCAATTGATATTGGATCAACCTGGTATTTGAATAAATTAATTTGCTTTATGTTGTGAGAAATATTTAACATCCGCACACATTACATAGAAAACTTTAAATATTTTATTTTTTAATCTTTTTATAAAATTTCTAACAAAGTGATAAAATTATGCTATTTTCTAACAATTTAAAATTTATGTATTTCTACATTTTAAAAATTATATAGAAATTTTTAAAATGAAGTGCTCGCTTAAAACTTATTCCCTAATTTCTAACTATTTCATTAAACTTACTCTCTTGCTAGTTTTATTCCACAGACAAGGCACAGCAGTTGATGCATGGTTTTAATCCTTATTTAATATCTCTACTGCAAACAATGCTGAATCATGAGAACAAGCTTCTGTCTGGTGTATACAAGCATTCTCTTTCCACTAGGTAGACATAAATGTCTCTAAATTGGGTTAGAAGATATAACTTCTAATTATAAGAAAATACAAGGTTATTCCATATCTGATCAAATAGATCAGGAATTTTGTTCTCATTATACATCTATTTTTCTTCATACTGTGCCTTTGATACTGTGTCCAAATTCATATAATATTTGCTCAACATGATGATCTACTAGTTATATAAATCAGGAAATTAAAAAAATTTACACTCTTGGTATTTTTTTGGAAAATGTGAATTATATATGAAATTAATTATGAATTACGTCATGAATTATATTTATGAAATATAATACAAGACATTATTGTTTAACATAATGGTTGAATTTCAATAACTTATAAATTATTTGGCAACTAAACACAGTAATTGGTTAAACTTAAATTAGTATAAAATTAACAATATATGTAGTTTGGCCCTCGATAGCTCCTTTTTTGAAAACTGATGTCATTAAAATAACACACACTAAGTGGACTGTATAAATTTTCTCACATTTTATTTCAACTGCACACTCTGCACGCTCAGTCGCGTCTGCTCTTTTTTTTTGCATTGCAAGTCGACAGCAGCGCCTTTTCACAAAAGCAGTCAGGGGCACAACATACTGCCCACCTTGACAAATTTGAAAAATTTTCAACATAATACAAAGTATACATTATTAATTCCCAATAGATAAAATATTCAAACAATTAAATACAATAATAATGAATAGTAACACATATACATATACAATTCAAATTGACAAACAATCATAGAAAGGTAATTTAATAATCTTGTTTACTGGACGTTGATATATACCTTTGTTTGATTTCAATGTTACAACTCTTATTATATTATCCTCTCCTGCGTGGACCTTAATTATTTTTGCAAGGTTCCAATTAAGAATTTTAAAGTTATCCTCATTTTTTACCAGTACAATTTCATTTTCTTTAAATATTTTCTCACCTTTGTGCCATTTGACATGTGATTGTAAACGATTTAAATACTCTGATGACCATTTTATCCAAAATATTTGAGTAAGCTTTTGTACCAATTGCCATCTATTTAACTTATTCATTGGTACCTCAGTTAAATCTGGATCTGGTAATGCTGTTAACGACGATCCAACTAAAAAATGGGCAGGGGTGAGAATAAAATCATCTTTAGGATCACTAGAAATACTACTAAGAGGTCTAGAATTTAATATTGCCTCTACTTGGGTAACAAGGGTGCTCAGTTCTTCATAAGTAAGAACGGCATTTCCTACAACTCTTCTTGGGTGCGATTTTAATGATTTAATGCCTGCTTCCCACAAACCTCCGAAATGAGGGGTAGAAGGTGGATTAAAATGCCAAATGATGCCTTCTGAGGCACTGAATGTTTCAATTTTCCCTGTATTTTCCTTATTGAACAAATCTTTTAATATTTTCTTTAACTCATTATTTGCTCCAACGAAATTTCTACCATTATCACTATAGATATCACTGGGTTTTCTTCTACGGGAAATAAATCGTTTTAAAGCACCCATAAAAGCATCTGAGCTACAACTATTTACAATTTCAAGGTGAACTGCTTTAACAACAAAACATATAAATATACATACATAACATTTATACAATTTTTTAAATCGACCAGAAAACAACTTAATACTAAATGGTCCACAAAAATCAATACCGACTTTAGAAAATACTTTAGAAATGTTAACTCTGGCACTGGGCAAATCAGCCATCATTTGGTTTTTAGCCTTAGCACTTACCTTAAGGCATTTTAAACATTTATTCAATACTCTTTTGACTGTGGATCTACCATTTGTGATCCAGAATTGTGTACGTAAGTTAGCCAGTGTGGCCTCAACAACACCTGTATGGAGATAAAACACATGATAATGATCAATAATCAAATCACAAATATTACAGTTATTAGGGATTAACATAGAATGTTTATGATTTAAAGGTAGTTCAGAATGTTGCAGTCTTCCGCCAACACGGAGTACATTCTTCTCGTCAAGAAATGGAGACAAATTTAATAATTTACTGGCATTGGATAATTTTCCCCCTTTCATAATACACTGAATATCCTTTGAAAAATTCACAAATTGCACACTTCACACTAAACAAATTAAAGCTGCAGATAATTCAGGTACAGTTAAGTTGCCAGTAGTTCTCTGTAAGGTATTTCTTGATTTTCCTTAAATCGCATGCACCATGCAATTATTCTTTGTAGTTTCGTAAATGAAGAACACTTATTAATAATGGGAAGAATCTCACTGCTGTGCACTAAAAGCCAAACTGGTTCTCCTTGATGATCCTTTATCTCTCTTTGGTATAACTCACTATTCTGAAGATCGTAGCTATCACCAGGGAAGTTCACAAGGCACTCTTGAAGAAAGGATGGACCGAACCACCACAAGTCACTTAATTGAATTTTCTCTGGATCAAGTCCTCTCGAAATTATGTCTGCTGGGTTTAAATCCGAAGGAACATGATACCACTGGTTTATTTTGGTAAACTCTTGAATAATCACTACTCGATTCTCCACAAAAGTCTTTAACTCCCTAGATTCTTTTTTTCATCCACGAAAGAACTATTGTAGAGTCTGACCAATAGAAGACTGATGCAATATCCATTTTAAATGCATTCTGTACTTTATGCATTAATTTTGTCAATAAAACAGCACTACATAACTCCAATCGAGGTATTGTTACCTGCTTAATTGGAGCTACACGTGACTTGCTCACAGCTAGCTTTACTTTAACTTCAACTGAATTGACCGTTCTGGAGTATATTGCAGCCCCATACGCCTTTTCGGACGAGTCACAGAAGCCATGGAGTTCAATCACTTTAGCGTTTTGAATCACAATGCATCTTTCAATATTCATATCGTTCAACATCATTAAGTAAAAAAGAAACCCCAATCTTGGGACTTACTTGGCGGTTTAATAGTCAACGTCCTCACACTTTTTATTAAGCTATCCAGTGATTCTTCTGGTTCGCTTTTACACCCTTGATCAAAAGAAGTATTATTTCCATTAGCCTTCCCTTGCGCTAATTGTAATTCCAATTTAATTCTTTCAATTTTTAAACGCTCTATTCCTATTTCACCATCCTGATCGGATTTCTTATTTCTATTTTCTAAAACATCCTCTACAGCACTTTTCACAGCTTCATTGTCATTTTTGAACACATCACTATCCTCAATTAAACGCCTTAATTCACTCTTTTTCATACCCTCGTTAACAACTAAACCGATTTCCACTGCCACGATTCTTAATTCATCTTTCTTTAACTTTGCTATACCCGACATTTTAAGTTATAACAAAAATACACTAATTCAAGAACAATATTATCACTAGCAATTTTTTTTTTTTTTTTTTGAAACTCATCAAAAACAAAATTAACTTCAACTCGGGAATTTAATTAGTTTTTTACTTAAAAAAAAACTTAAAATTGCTCCTACCTCATTGCCGGGACTGTTGTCACTAGACCAGGAAGTATTACTTTATAAATTCTCTATGTTTGGAGCACTCAAATAGACGCAAATCTATTAACACACAAACTCTTCCTTCGATAATGTTAATCACAATAGTCACACGATTTCCGGCTTACTCCGGCTCGACGGACCATGTTTGGCCCTCGATAGCTCCTTTTTTGAAATCTGATCTCATTAAAATAACACACACTAAGTGGACTGTATAAATTTTCTCACATTTCATTTCAACTGCACACTCTGCGTGCTCTGTCGCGTCTGCTCTTTTTTTTTTTTTTTTTGCATTGCAAGGTGACAGCAGCGCCTTTTCACAAAAGCGGTCAGGGGCACAACATATGTAAATAAGAATTTTTTAAATATTTGTCTTCTTTTTTTTAAATATAAGAAAATAATTTAGATTTGATAAGTAAATATAATTTGGCAAATAAGTCAACTAATAAATTTAATATAACACAAAATTAACTAAATACATATAATAAAAAATATTTTTAAAGTATGCATTAATACTTTTACTGATATAAAAGAATTTCGGATTTCAAATGTCAAACATTTCGACAATTGTTTGAGAATTAGCAAAAAAGTTAATTAAAAGCATTTTTAATTTAAATATTCAATATAAATACATAGTTATACTTTACGAACAATAAACAAATAAAAATGTACAGCCTTTCCCGAAAACACTTATAAATACTTTTCTTTTGACAAAGGAGAAAAAATAAGAAATGAAATGTACACTTATATAGTAATTAAATTCTTAATTCAGCACATTACAAGAAAATATCAAGTATGGCACATCAAACCAAATACGTTACCAAGCAAGACTGCTCCACATAAATATTGAATCGGTCGCCAAAAATCGTAATAAAGCAAGTAATTATGTTAACCTTTCCCAAAAAATTTAAAGTATTTTAGCATAAATAAAGAGCGAAAAGTGTAAAAGTCTTGAGAATTGAGAATTATATGACGCCTTTTATTCATAGAGTTCAATAAAAGTTTCAAAAACTTGAGTGAAAGGTATGGAAAAACTTAGTTAAATTTCGTTGATTTCCCCTTGATCAACTTTCGACAGGAAGAAAGGAAGGTTTTCATTCGGTTTCGGTTCATTGTTGTTGTATGCAAAGTCGAACTCGTCCATACCATTTTAAATTTACGAAAAACACTTGTTTCCTTGCTTCAAGAATATTAGCAATCCTTTTCGGAAGTAATTTATATTTTACATATAGAAGCACCATATGTATCAGTCTTCATTTTTAGAGTTATAATAAGCACTTGAGATCAAAATAAAAATGATGCATGTCTAAATATACATATCGAAAGTCCAGTTTTTAGGATGACAATGTTTTATTGCACAAATAATTACTTTCTTTACTTCATAAACACAAACTTGGCTTTTTTTTTTTTATCGTTACAACTGGAAGAATCAATATCAAAAATAAGTGCATTAACCCTTTATTACGTCATATGACCAATACCACGATATTCGATTCTCTTCTCATTCCCCAAATCCATACATAAAATTCAATCGCCAAGAGACCAAAAATCATCCTTGTTACAATTCTCGTTTCAGATCGCAGAAATTGCTGAGATCGAAGGAAATTATAAAGACTTTACTTTCTAAAAGTCAAATTTCAGAAAGTCAACAGTTCGGTGTATCTGGAATTACTTCAAGAAATGGACATGTCTTAGAAAAATAACATACATTGTTATTATAGATAATATGTAATAGATTTTACTATTTTATTATGTTCCATGTGTTCACAATTTATTATGTTCCATATTTCACTATTAAAAGATTTTTGAAAGGCAACTTACAATAATTGTTAAATTTTTAAGTACTTCTTCGATATTCATATTTATTTATATTATACTCTTGCAGCTAATTCATTAATTAAGACTAGAAAGAAGATATTAAACATAAAAGTTTAATATGTATATATATATATATATATATATATATATATATATAAAAAAATATACAGATACTTAAATATGTTCAAATTTCATATATTTTAATTCCTCTGATTTTTTTTATTTGTTTATCAGCTTTATTTGAAGCATAATTAATATATATAAATATATATATGGAGTAGGAGTAATGTATATCTGTAAATATTCACCTTAGATATTCTTCAATCTAAGAGGAACACGGGTAATTTTGTGAATATTTTTATTATTCAGAATCCAGAACATGAATTTGAAATGCAAGAAGAATTTATTTTGATGCACTTTGAATTTGAAGATCATTCTTCAAAATAAACCTCTTCTGAATCCCCATTTCTTTCCGTGGTCATGGTAGTCTAGTGGACTCAAGGCGGGCTGTTTTTGTTCAGTAATGCCCCACAAATACTGCTGTCTTGGTGCACGTAAATCTGTTGAGACTCAAACTCCTCCCTTGGCAAGGTATGAAAGTCTTGAGAAGAAGAAGTTATCTTTGGTGTTATCCTCGTCATTAGACCGAGGTTTAAAATTACATTTAATAAAACCAATTCAATTCCAATATTTTCATGTCTATTATTTTTTATCGCTTTAAAAATAACTTTGCTTTATTAAACTTTAAGAAATTATTAACACTTTAAGAAAAGTAACACCACTTTTCTTTAAAAAAATCAGAATATATTTATATATATATATATATATATATATATATATATATATTTGTGTAAGCTAACCTGGGATATCATGTTTCATTTCATTTTGAGTAAAACGACCTTTAAGCCTGTTTATTTTATATTAGTCCCCTGAAACTATAGTTCATAATAAAAATTTCCTCTGGCTCGAATACTGCTCTAATATATAAAAAGAATTCGAAAAATTTGAGAATTTCATTCAATAAATGAGCTGCTCAGATACAAATGGTATTTGAAATTATCATTCTAGAATACCTATCAAGAATATAATCAATTATGGCTTAGATTTTATGACATCACAAACATTTTTGCAAAGAAAATGTTTCTTGAAGTACTTTTATAACAAATACTTTATGATTATCCGAAATTCCGTTTTTGGTTTTACTAAAGTTACTATTTTCGAATCTAAGGAAAATATGACAAAAAAAAAAATATCTTCGATTATATAATTGTTTGCAATTTGTTAGTTTCAAAATTAGCTTTTTTTTCTATTTCTTCATCGGGATTACTAACCTTTCGGCTAAAACTAGACACTTTCAACGTTTTTAATGTGCTTTCTATTTCTGGCATGCATTTATACTTATTGAAAATCCAGCTTTTTAAATAATATTATCACTGTTAGGTAAAATCAGTCCATTTCATAATCAATTATCTCTTTTTTTATATTACTTGTCTGCCATTGGAAGTCACACAGCTGCGACACAAAAATTTTATGAATAGTATGAGAGGCGAAACTGTGAAGAAAGGAACCCAAACAATGGGATCGAAGTGATTACCAACATATGGAGACAATATCACTTTCCTTTTTTTTATTTGGTAGTTCCTCCACATTCCATGAAGGGAAAAGGTTGGTTGGTTTCATTAACGAGGACTATAGATAAGTTCAACCGTAAAGCTGACTATGGGGGCGCTGCAGTATTTACAAACCTTCTCTTCTTCCGGTTATAGCTATTATGTCCATTATGTTGTATACGTGATTAGACGAAAGTACTTGGACTTTTCTTTATATTTTCATAATTTTTTTTTTTTTTTTGCTTTTGAAAAGAACTCTAAGAAAAATAGTAGACATAAAACTTTTTGTTCCGCATTTGGATGCAGCTTTAGAACCGGTATAAATTTACTGTCAGCGGTTCAAATGTATCACTTTCTTATAAATCTATTCAGAATGGTACAATAGGAGGCAGCTATGCAAAGGAAATGCAAAAGAAGATTCGAAAGTAAAACTCAATTCAGTGCTTTGTTATTAGAATTTCATAACAGGTTAGAGTTTAAGTATATTACCCATGTTTTGTAGTGATTTTTCTAAGTAATCATGTGTATTTTGTTTCAAACAACGCTTGACCTGGTTTTATAGTAACCTTGGCAAACATTTGGCGCTTTTTTGCATCAGTTAAAAGAAATATCTTCCGGCTGTTTTTACGCATACATTTTTAAAAACAGATGTGTTTTAATATATAGAGAGAAAAATATGCTATAACTATTTTCATTTATTATGCTCGAATTTTTATCGTGAAAGTTCATTGTTTCTTGTGCTGCATGATGTAATTATATTGGATAGGAACAGAAATTGCCGCAACATCATTCAGAAACATACTTTTTGGGATAATAATTTTAAGATTTTACATTTACGTTTGGTCCATTAAAAAAAAAAGTTGTATGTTGTAAGTATGATTGAGATTATTTACTTTGTGAAATGATAATTTTGACTAAGAATTTATATAATTTGAAGAATTGGTATATGGTGAAAAAGATTATTTATTCTATTCTTGTAAATATGTCATCTGTACTTATTATAAATCTCACGAATTAAGCACAGTTCAATATTATATGAATTATTTTTTTATAAAACTGTTTACAATGTAAATTGTTTTAAAAATTTGTAATATTTGGAAATTTGTATTTAAACTGCTTTGTAGGAAAACCTTAAGATGATGCAGAGCATTAAGATTATGTCGTATCAATATTTGTCCACACTGAGAACCTAACTTTAAGCTCTATGAATCGGTATGACAGGCAAATGAAATGCAAAGTATCAAGTGCTCCACTAGTTCTAATGTTCACATGTTCACTAATGTTCACATTTTATTAGTATTATAAAGCAATTTTAGCAATTTACTACATGTGCATATTCATCAAAGCATGTGCTCAATCCATGCATATTAATCAAAGCATATTTTTCAATTTACTTTAAATTTATATTGTATTTTGAAAAAATTTAATTAAAATTTAGTAATTTATAAATATTGCTTTAAAAATAAATTTTCTTTGATTAATGTCTTCTCTCACTTTTTTTTCAGGAGATGAATGAATTATCAATGGGATTCACTGTATAAATAGTTTGAAGCTAGATATCAAATGCATAGGCTGCCAAACAGATATAACCTTGCATGAAATGAATTAAATGGAGCAAAAGCTGCATGCTGCACAATTATTATTGCAGCTGAAGCAAAATGATTCAGAAATTTTTTTCAAAATTCTCAAAGAAATTTAAGTTTTGAGTACTCCGAATTGTATTCAAATGCCTTTCAAATTTGAATTTAAAAAGAAAGTTTTTCAGTTTTTTTTTAATTTTTTATTATGTAAAAATTTTATGATTGCTTGCTTGTGCACATGTTTTGATTTCATGGGAATATTTTAATATACATTTTTTGATGATGAAAATCGGTTTAGATCGGTTTTCGGCAAATTTTGAGCTAGAGATTTTCAATTCATTGACAGGACAAAATTTTTAATTTATTTCAATCAAATTAACTTTATGGTGTTACAATATGTTTTCTCTGACCAAATGGCTTAATTAACAAAAGGAGAAAAGGAATATTGTTAGAGTGGCTGAAGAGAATTAGATGTAAGAATTAATCAAAATATAAAGATTATATTAACAGAAATTATTCTTAAGGGTGATGGATTCAAAGAAAAATATGTTAAATTGAAGTTTTAGAAATTTATTGAGGAAAATAAAAAGTTAGACCTGTCAAAACATATTTAAAAAAAGGTTTATGAATACTGCAATTGAGGAGATTTTCAATATAATTGTTGTTTCTTATTTTCTTACTTGATTTTGTTTATAATTAAATTTCTAGTGTGTAGAGAGTTAAATAACATTTACTCAATTTATGTCAAATGCATAAATGAAAAGTTTGAAAGCCAAAAACATGTCCAAAGACCATTCTTTTAATAACAAAATAACCGGATGACGTACAGCAGATTTTAGAATAATACAAGTGCTATTTTCTGGATTTTTTATATATATATATATAACACATGGATCAATAAGTTCCGAGACTAACCCAGAGATGGCGCTCGTAGTAAACCAGTAACCAGGTCTTTCTAGAGTACTAACCTTTGCTTGAAACGTGTCAAAATTTTAAGTCGATCGGACCAGAAACAGCTGAGTTATTGAGGTTGGAGTAAAGTCGTTTTGTAGTTTGTTTAAAAAATGGAAAAAACCGAGTTTCGTGTTCTGATAAAACATTGTTTTTTAATGGGTAAAAACACCGTGCAAGCGAAACAATGGATTGAAAAATGTTACCCGGACTCTTGTCCATCAAAAGCAACGATTTGTCGGTGGTTTGCCGAGTTTAAACGTGGTCGTACCGACACAAATGACGTGGAACGCTCGGGTAGACCTGTGGAAGCCGTTACACCGGAAAATGTGAGTGAAGTGACAAAAATTATAATGAAAGATCGTAAAGTGAAGCTCCGTGAGATTGCTGAGATGACACAGATATCATATGGAAGTGTATTTACTGAAAAAGGTTTTTTGAAGTGAAGTGAAAAAGGTTTTTTCCAAGTGGGTGCCGCGATTGCTTTCGATGGAACAAAAACAGCAACGAGTCGATGATTCAGAAAGCTGTTTATCGCTATTTACTTGCAACAAAAAAGATTTCTTGCGTCGTTACGTGACCATGGACGAAACATGGATACATCACTACACTCCAGAGTCGAAGCGGCAGTCATCTGAGTGGCGCACAGCTGGCGAAAGCCGTCCGAAGCGTCCGAAAACGCAGCAGTCAGCTGGCAAAGTCATGGCGTCAGTTTTTTGGATACGCATGGCGTGATTTTCATTGACTACCTCGAAAAAGGTAAATCGATCAACAGTGATTATTATATTGACTTGCTGGTGCGTTTGAAGGAGGAAATCGCAATAAACGACCGCACATGCAGAGAAAAAAAAATCCTTTTTCACCAAGACAATGCACCCTGCCACAAGTCGATGAAAACAATGGCAAAATTGAACGAATTGGGCTTTGATCTGCTTCCCCACCCCCCATACTCGCCAGATTTAGCCCCCAGTGACTACTGGCTCTTTGCTGATCTTAAAAAAATGCTCCAGGGAAAAAGATTTGGCTCAAATGAGGAGGTCATCGCTGAAACTGAAGCTTATTTGAAGCGAAAGATAATTTTTTTTTATAAACATGGTATTGAAAAATTGGAAAAGCGTTGGAACGATTGTATCACCCTAAAAGGTGATTATGTTGATGAATAAAAAAAAAAATTTGCAAAAAAAATGTTGTTTTCAATGTTAGTCTCGGGACTTATTGATCCATGTGTTATATATATATATATATATATATATATATATATATATATATATATATAATACAGATTTAGAGGTTGTATCTGGCAGATGCTCTTACTGCCTGTACAAAAAACAAATCATGATACCAACACTTAAAGAATGACATAACAAAACATGCATCAAAAGAGCTGTCATTTATGTCACAAGTCAAAAGGTATATAACAATGTTACTCCTTATCACATTTTGAAGATTGTAAGTTTTAACAAATCTCTTAGCAATATTTTTACATTAACTTATTGGAAGTGGATATAATTCATGTCAAGCATCTTAGATGTATAATATTTATAAAATGTAAGTTAAAAATATTTATACATAAGCATAATTGCATTTATCAATATGCAATATTTTAAACTTGCATTAAAGATTAGTAAAGAAATAGTAACACTTCTTTTCTTAGATTCAAAAAATTTAAAGTTAAATTTGTAAAATTTCTGGCAAAACGTATTTATAAAAAGATAATAAATACTGGTGTTTGTAAATTCCAGTAATTTCAATCATATTCAATTATTTGACAATAGAAGTCCTTGGCTGTGCATATGACAAAAAGACATCTATTAAGCCAACAAATTTTCATTTGATTTCGAACTTGATCAAAATTGACATGATTTTTTTTCAAATTTAGGTTACCTAAATTTTTTTTTCTTCTTAGGAATATGATCCACAGCCAGTCCCTTACCTCTAACTGGGCAAATTATGTCTACACGATCCATTTCGCAGCAATCATACAATAAGGCCATCTTGAGATGCCTCGAGAAAAATGTTTTTCTCTATTTATCATCAGATCATACAACATGAGCATTCCATTAACATGCTGCTTGGAAAAATAATTCAAGAACTGTTCTTTTGCTATAGCTTCTTGGGGGGGTGGGGCGGGGGGGAGGGGGGTGGGGGGGGGG
>BMAW01122090.1:0-32432 GCA_019974015.1 Nephila pilipes | reverse complement strand
TATATATATATATATATATATATATATTGTGATGATGAGGTGTTTAAGAAGAGAGAGAGAGAAAGAAGTGGGAAGAAGATAGCTGTGTTCAGATTGTTTCTTTTACTGGTCTTCAGTGAAATCTCAGTTATCAGACGAGGGGAGGAATAGCTCTTGAAAATGAAGTGTAAACGGATATGGGAGCAGATATTTAGTTGCGAGGGGGGATTTCCAGTTGTGTTACGATATTTCTAAAGTGTTTCATTTGGAACGCTTATGTTTATGGGGGGAAGGAGGAGGAAATAATTATTGCAAGTTTAATATGGTAATGGAGGGGTACCGTTATTACGTGCGAATAAGCGCTGGGCTCTTATTAGTGGATAAATATGATTTAAAAGTTTGAAAATGAAGCGTCTGGATAGATTGTTGATGTGGCTATTTATTTGGAGGTATTAAAATCCTTGTGTATGACAAAATTTTTGACATATCAAAGATAGTTAGTTATTATTCTTAGTAGTTTGTTTTGTAAGGTTTGGAATTTTCGAATGTGTGCTGGGGGGCATTTGGCCCCCCAAGGAATATTGGTCTGATTATTTGTTTATAATGTAGGATATTTTAGGGAGGTTAAGAACAGAGTGTTTACCTATGAGTGGAATACAGTTATGGATTTTTGCCAAGTTTTTATCAATGATGAATTGTATGCGTTGTCTGAAAGTTAACCCTCTTGCTCACAAATTATGGAAAAAAAATCATTCTATGAACTAATATGCTTAAATTCGTGTTTTAAATTCTCTAGAAAAAAATTATTTGTTCAACTTGATCCCATTAAGGGAATTTTGAGGAGCCTGATATGAGGCTTGTAAGTTTAAAAGGTTATAACCATGCCTATTTGGAAAAGTGAAAAGAAAAAGACAGGCGACAAATTTATGCAAAATTTTATATTTAGCTTAACGTTCTGAAGGATATTTTAGTAATTATTGCTTAATTCAATGAAACTACAGATGTATTAGAAAAATTATCTTGATGGAAAAGCCTCAGAACATACTACTTCCTAGCATCGAGCAGTTATGTATCTAGTTTTCTTTGAACAGCCGAATAAGTGGCACTTGGCAGCAATAAGATTCAATGGCTCCTGCTGAATCTGAGGGGAAATATCCTCTCAGATTCAGCCGGATAATGCTCAGCAGCAGCTTGCCCTTTAGAGCTTTTCTTTGTCTGTGGATCTCGCAATGTACTTGGTCTGCCTTTTTTTTTTTTTTTTTTTTTTTTGCTCTAAGTCGAACTACCTTTATAAATAAAGAAACTCATAATGAATGATTTAACTTTTAGATTTTGGCTGATTCTACAATCCCTTCTATCGGCGTTTTTAGGATTGAGGAAAATTTTTCTTTCTCCCACTGGGAACACTGGAAAGTTTAATTCCACCACATGTGGTATTGTTAGTTTTTCTAGTTACAAAGGGGAGATATTAAGGGTTAATGATTTTTTTTGTCAGTAATCACCACACACTCACGAGTAAGAAAGATCCCAATATTTGGTGTCATATCATATCACAATAACGTTTTCTGAATTCCTGGTTCCCATTTTTAATTGAATGATCGCAAACTTTCAATTGCATTTTTTGATTTTATGAGTATTGTGAATTTTTTAATATGCGCACATGTCTCTTTTTAAGTAAGTTTTTAAGTAAAAAAAAATATGTTTTCTAGAGTTTGATGTACAACATTTCAGAAATACTACGAAAGTAGAATTTATATGATTGGCATGTTGATTAGAAATCATGTATTAATAAATATTATTAGATATATTACTTTAATTTGTTCAAATCGTAATTTTTTAGTCTACGCAAATTGCTAAAAATAATATAATCTGAAACAACATTTCATTCATCCATTGCTTTAGTATGAGATAAATTGATGAATGATATGGAGCAATATAGTCTAATATCCCTTAAGTAGGAGAAAAGTATTATGAAAATATTAATAAGGCATTTTGTAATAATTATTTGTATGTTAAAATAATTTTAAAGTTCTTAAAAATTTATTCTTATTTTTGTGAAATATTTTCAGGTTCCTTAAAAAATAATAAATAATCTAGTAGTTTTAAATATCAAAAAAATTAGGAAGAAGAAGGAAAAACTTTAGGAACAATATATAGAACATTATTACTTAACATTTTATTTTTCAAATTAACGCCCTTTTAATGTACAAAAAAAAAGTGCTCTAAATATTTTGTGATCAGTTTGATTTTATTTTTTAGTAACATCGCATTATAAAGCAACAGGAAGGCTACAGGTGACGAACTTCATAAATTTGAACCTCAGTCAAGCAATGAGGACATCTCACTCACCAAACTTCCACACCAACATATCTGGAATTTTGCCATTGCTTTCTTTTCCTATTTTTTCCTTAATTAAGAAGTGAATAGGCAAATTATTTTTCATCAAAATATCAATCATTTTTTTTCCTTTTTTTTCGGTGATGAGGGGCGAGTCTCAGATGGGAAATTCTTATGGTTTTAGCTGTACTGGATGAATTAATAGCTTTTTGAATAGCAGTTGTAAAAGAGGATAGAGTGGTATCTAGTTCCTTAACGTTATTGATGGGGGGTGCCTTTTATATTATGATAAAGGATATTTTGGTAGTGAAATCAGTTAGTAGTGTTAAGAATTCGAAGGGGAAAAGGCAGTAATTAAAGGAGAGTATTTTTTGCTCTTTTTCTATCCCAGTTGGGATTTTTGGCATTGAAATCACCGATTTAAGTGCCAGAAGAGTTATTTATGAGTATATTTTGAAGATCGTTAATGTTAATGATATTTCGAGGTAGGTGGTAAATTGTGGAAAGGGTAAAAAACTGATTGTCTAGGTTATTGATGTAAATTGTAGTATTTTCTGATGTAGTATTTTTTATGACCGTATGATGATGTATTCTGTTTTTAATTAAAATGGCAGTGCTCCCGCCATGATGGGAGGTTCTGTCTGTACGATGGATAATGTAATTTAGAATTTTAAAAGTGTCTGGTAATCAAGATGGGTTTCCTAAACTCCAATAATATTGGGATTGTGGATGTCAATAAAATATTGAGATTCTTCTGTTTTTGTTTTTATGCCGTTGACATTCCGATTGGCAATGAGAAGGGAGGGGTGTCCTTCCCCCCCCCCGGGGGGGGTCTATTGAATGTTACTCCCAGAGGTTGATCATATCTGTAACTATGTTGAAGAATTTTTCGAATTTTGAAAATATGTCCATAACTCTATTAATAAAAACTGTTCCATTAGATTTGAAAAGTTTGAAGGTTTGTTGTATTATATTGAGTTTGAAAATTTGAAATAAGTTTTTAATGTCATTTAGGAAGGGTAAACTGTAATAGATATTGTCATAGGCGGGTGTGGAAGTTTCGACCGAGATCTTTTGATTGTTATTATTTTTAGCATTTTTTTCTTTTCTTCCCAGTAATTAGTGGCTGGTGGAGGAGGGAGCTGAAATTGATCGGATTCTACAACATCAGGAGTAATTAGCTGTGTAGTTTTCACCACAATTGTAGTATTTTTAGGGACTATTTTAGGGTTTGGTGCAGGATCTGGTGTCAGGATTACCTACGCATTTTAAACTGAATTCTATTATGTAGAAATGGGGGGTGGGTGGAAGAAACTTTAGTAACGGTAACACTGATTAGGCGTTCGCTGTTCGTGCAAAGGTTCAATTTTTGACAGATAGACATCCTATGTGATTGATTTGAAATATCGATTTGTTAGCTTCAATTTGAATAATGTTATCAAAAATAGAGGAAGAGTTTGAATATATTTTTTTATCTTAATACTGGTATGTGGAGGCATCTAAGTTACTTTCTGCTAGTTCTCGGATGATTTCTGCACTTCATAATTATTCTAAAGTCTTTTAATTGCCATTTTCAAAATTCTTTCGTTGTGTAATTCAAAGGTATGGGATTCAGTTCTCTCCCCCCCTCAAGTTAGAGTTTGGGATGGTACGAAAAGATTCTACAGTAGTTAGGTAAATTTTTAAGTTTTTATTTTTGTAATTTCCCTTAAGTTCTATATTAGTTATCGACGTGAGAATGCTTAGAATTTTAGGGGATTTTTCAGTACAAAATTGATAACATTAAAATTCTTGATAATTATATTGTTGATTTAACCCTTTGACGGTTTGGCGGATCAGCAGTTTTCGCACTGCTATGACGCGCAGCGCTAAGAACAAACTGTAGCTGAAAGTTCTGATGGTGATACGGATAGCTGGTTCGCTTTTAAAAGATTTTAACTCTCTCTTTTAAGCATTTCAGTAAATGTTAAATATTTTAAATTTTAGTTTGTAAAATATTAAATCAAAATATTTAAATAAATACATGCAATTTTAAGCTTTATAATGTTTTAAGAAGTAAAGCTTTAAGTCTTATATAGCTTTTTTTAATTGTTATTTTTATCTAAAAATCTTTCTGTGTGCGATACACATTAAAACACGGAATTGCACGTAATGATATTTGCAATAAATGTACCAGTTTTCAGTAACAAATTCCCGCCAAATTACACACACACACAAAACTAGATTAACAATTAGATCGGTGATATTTTTCCTTATTATGTAAAAAATTTTACAATACCGTACCATCATCTGTACGCTATCATATTAACTGAATTTTGTCAGTAAGTATCGTTTGTAACACGAATAACGTAGGATAAAATACGTGGACGAACTCAGCTCGTCAGCATCAATTGGGGAAAAGTTTCACTGCCCGAGTAGGTTTCTGCTGCAAACATTTAGGTCGAAAAACTTCGGATGAGCTGAGCTCGTCAGTGTCCATTATGGCACACTATTCGGTTGACGAGCTGGGCTCGTGCAGAACCATTGAAGGGTTAATTGATGTGAATGGCATTGAAACGGAAATTGAAATAAGTGAAGAATACAACAAAAAATTAATTGCAAATAAATGTTTATTACAATGAAGAATAAACAAACTGAGTTTAAGTAGTCAAAAAGCCTAAAATTCCGTTCAACAAAATCAAGTTTTGTTTTAATAGCAATCAATTTCGGATTCCACTCCACCCATTAAGTTACCTGGTCTAAATTTGAATAAATTTTATGGAGATCCATCGACATTTTCAGAGTTCTATAGACAGTTCGAAAATGTGACCCATAAGAGCAATAGTTTATCAAAGATAGAAAAATTTATTTATTCTGAAAAGTCTTGTAGGTGGTAGTGTAGCGTCTGCTATTAAATGATTAGAACTAAAAGATGAAAATAACGATTCAATATTAGAAATATTACTATCTCGCTATGGTAATAAGGATGCACTAATTCAAGCCCATTTTGGATCATTATTAAGTATTACATATCAAAAACTTAGATGATTTAAATGCTCTGAGAAACATGTATGATAAAATCAAAACACAAATTAGAAATATAGAATATCTTTCAGTTAATGCAAAAACTTGTGCCAATCTCTTAACTCCTATGATTACAAAATTATTACCATCGGATTTAGCTCTCGATTTTACGAGAAAAGCTTCGATGTAAACTGGTTTTTACAGTCTTTATTAGAATTTTTGAGAAAAGAATTACTTTGTAAATAGCTCGCAGGGTTATTTCATTCTGAAAGAATTAAAATAAGCAAAAGGAACACTTGGATTATTACCATCAAAACGCTTGTGCGACAGAACTCTTAGCTAATGGCCAGAAGCCGAAGTATGAGCTTAAGCTTCAGAGAAATTCAAAAGTAAGCGATGCATTTAGAATCAATCATTCATCACCAATAAGTAAACACGAGGATGAAATCGAAAGTAAAAGTAGATGCCTATTTCATAAAAATAATGTGCTATGCTAGCCCTAGAGCTATATATCAACTAGATTTAGGCGCCAAGCGAGAAACAATTAGGAAGGAAAATAGATGCTGGCTTTGCTTACATAAATTCTGTAGAAAAAATAATTGCTCGAATAACATTAAACGCAGCCATTGAAATTCAAGGTCGCACAAAAAGGCATTCTGCTTTGAACATCATGAATCTCTTCACTCAGCAACGAAGGCAAATTCGGGCACTGAAATTAATAATATTCACATGGCCACTCAGAAATATTTTTGCAGACAGGTGTGGCACAATTTATTGGAAGGAAGAGAAATGATTTTTAAGGAGAACAATTTGTGACGTTGACAGTCAAAGAACGTTTTTAGTCAAAATGAGCGAGAGAATCAAATTTGCCTGTAACTGAACAGGAATACTAACAGTTCACACATTTCAATTGGAAAGGCCCACTATACTTGTTGATCCGAAAGTTAGAGTTAAAGTTTATTTAGTAATAAAGAAATAATAATAGAGACTTTGGAAACAAAACAGCTTTCTAGTGCATATATTAGTATTCCGGGGAAGGAAATAAGTGAAATACTTGAAAATCTCTGAGATTAGTGTTAGCAGATATTCCTGTGACTTCAGGCAAGGGTGTTAGGGAAATACGGTTGTTAGTGGTTCAGATAATTATCAGAAATAGGATAGAAATGTTAGATGAATCCTTGGTAGCTGTCGAAACAATTTTAAGGTTCTGTATTTATGGTTCTGTTTCCGAGGATAAAGGTAATGATGAAACATTAATGAATTTGGTAGTCAGTGAGGAATCAATATCTGAGCAGTTGAGCTAGTTTTGGTGCTTAGAAAATTTAGGCATAACAGGTCAAGTGAAAAGTCCCCTGCCTATCATAGTAAAACACATTTTTTTGACAAAATTAGTATTTTTTATTCAACATAATTCCCTTCAAGGGTGATACACTGATTATAGCGACCCTCCAACTTTTCGATACCATTTTTGTAGTACGATTTGTCCTTTGCTTCAAAATAGGCCTCAGTTTCGGCGATCACCTCTTTATTCGACGAAAATTTCTTCCCAGCGAGCATTCTTTTGAGATCTGAGAACAGGAAATAGTCCCTGGGGGCCAGATCTGGACAATACGGTGGATGAGGAAGCAATTCGAAGCCCAATTCATGGATTTTTGCCATCGTTTTCACTGACTTGTGACACGGTGCATTGTCTTGGTGAAGCAGCACTTTCTTTTTCTTCAAATGCGGCCGTTTTTCGGCAATTTCGTCCTTCAAACGGTCCAATAACGCTATGTAATAGTCGCTGTTGATGGTCCTTCCTTTTTCAAGGTAGTCAATGAAAATTATTCCATGCGCATCCCAAAATACAGACGCCATAACCTTGCCAGCCGACTATTGCGTTTTCCCATGCCTTGGAGCGGGTTCATCGTGTGCAGTCCACTCGGATGACTGTCGATTGGACTTCGGAGTGAAATGATAGAGCCATGTTTCATCCATTGTCACATATCGACGCAAAAACTCGGGCTTATTACGCTTGATCATCTTCAAACACTGCTCCGAAACATCAACTCGTCGTTGTTTTTGGTCAAAAGTGAGCTCGCGCGGCACCCACTTTGCACAGAGCTTTCTCATACCCAAATATTCGTGAATGATATGATGTACACGTTCAGTTGATATCTTTAGAGTGTCTGCTATTTCATTCCATTTCAAAATCATTTTGTGGATTTTTTTTTTAATGTTTTCGTCGGTAACAACCTCTTTCGGCGTCCACTGCTTTCACCGTCTTCGGTGCTCATTTCACCACGTCTAAACTTAGCATACCAATCCTTGATGGTTGATTTTCCTGGGGCTGTGTCCGGAAACTCGGCATCGAGCCAAGTTTTTGCTTCAACTGTATTTTTTCCCTTCAAAAAGCAATATTTTATCAACACGCAAAATTCCTTTTTATCCATTTTTTTCACAATAACAAAAGTTGCTTCACTCAAAATGCTATAATTCACAAACTAATGATCCGACAGCTGTCAAATTTATACACGCACCTTTTGAGGGTTAGGGCTAACTAAAAAACATATGGATTTAATTCTAGTAGCGCCATCTATGTGTCAGGCCGGGGACTTTTCAATTGACCTGTTAGAAACAGAAAAGGATACAATAGATATTTCAGAATACGAAATTTTGAAATCATTCAAGACTTCTATTGAATGCAATGATAATCGGTACAAGGTTAGATTTTCTTGGTAACCAGGAATGAAACATTTGTTGGATGATAATAAGTTGGTGACTTTAGAGAGATATAACAAATTGGTTAGGGATAAATTGATCTTTAAGGACTATAAAAAATAATAGATGATTATGCAAATTAAAATATTATTGAGCCTGTGATTGAAACCCCTAAAGTTCAAAAATCTCACCTTTATATTTCCGATACTTGTGTCAAACGCTTAGACACAACCACTACGAAAATTTGTATTGCATTTGACGATTATAGTCACGGAGAAAATCAATGATCACTTAATGATTGCTTATACAATGGTGTTAACTTGAATCTTGATTTGTTAGAGCGTATTTTAAAATTTAGAAAAAAAACCATAGCATATACCGCAGATATTGAGAAGGCTTTCCTTCGGATTGAGTTACTTGAGCAAGATAGAGATGTAACACGATATTTTTGGACAGAGAATCCTAGTGATAATGAGCCTAAAAATTTGCAGGTTAACCCGAGTTTTATTTGGTCTAATGTCAAATCCCTTTACGTTAGCCGCAACTATTAAACATCGTCTCAAAAAGTATAAAGACAAATTTCCAGATAACACAGAAATAGTTCAGAGTTCCCTGTTTGTAGATGACTTTATTAGTGGTCAAGAAAATGTAGATAAGGCGCCACAGACTTCATTGGAAAGTATAGATATTTTTAAGGAAGTAGGAATGTCGCTTAGAAAATGGTATACAAATAGTAAAGAAATAGAGAGACTATGGACAGAAAATAAAGTGTCTGTTGAGGTTTTTAATTGTCTTTCGCATCAAGGAGTTATTCCGTTGAAGGTTCTATGAATTTGTTGGGATAACAAGGAGGATAGATTTTACTTTCATGTATCAAAATTATGGTTGAATTCTTGTCGAAAAACTATTGTGCTAAAAGGTTTGTGTTACAGGCTATCGCTTGAATATTTGACCCAGTAGGGTTCCTTAGTCCTGTTGTCATAAGAATGAATTTTTTTCTTCAGGATATTTGAACCTCCGATATAGATTGATGGATTGAAATCCGAGAATTAAAATCTATACTAATTCCTAGGTATTATTTGTGGAATATTAAGAATGAAGTTGAAAGTTTAGTACTCCACATTTTCTCAGATAGTTCAAAACGAGGGTATGGTTGTGTAATTTATTTACGGGTAGATTGAAAGAAGGGCAATATAGGAACAAGTTTTGTCGCTTCGAAAAGTAGGGTGTCTCCATTAAAAACCGAGTCATTACCTAGGCTCAAGTTATTACGAGAATTATTATCTGTGAGATTGGCTTCTAGGATTGCTAAGATTTTTAATTACGAGTCATCTGTTTATTATTGGACTGATTATACCATAATTTACTGTTGGGTTAGGAGTCATCGAGATAGATTTAAGCCTTTTGTGAAGAGCCGAGTAGAGGAAATTCAAAAACTTTCTGACTCCAGTGATTAGAATCACAGCCCAGGAAAAGAAAATCCTGCCGACTTTTTTACTAGAGGTTTGTCAGTCAGCAAGTTAGCGAAGTGTGATGCTTGGTGGAACGGAGCAAATTGGCTTTGCCAACGAAAAGAAAATTGGCCAAACAGGGAAGTTCAAGGCGTTGAAGAAGAAAACTTGGAACTGAGAAAGAAACTTGAGAAGACAATTCAAAATCAGTGCGTTTTAGATGCAAATGATCACGTGCTTGACTTAAAAAGTATAGTAACTTGAATAAGGTGTTAAAAGTGACAGAGCCTGGATTTTACGATTTTTGACCAACAGCAGACGTAACGATATAAAGGTTAGTTATCTTCATGCGAATGAGATAGAACAAGCTGAGTTTTGTTGGATAAGAAAAAGTTAACGTGAATTTTATTCCTCTGAGGTTTTAGCTCTTGAAAAACAACAGCCATTAAGACACGACTCTAAAATTAGAAGCTCAGTTCCTATTTTAGATTCTCAGGATTCTTTAAGAATACCCACTAGATTAGAAGAAGCATATTTAGTGATAGGGGAAAAAACCAATCAATTCTCTTACTAGCGAAATCTAAGTCTAAAGAATTGCTTGTTATGTGAGAACATATCGCAATATTTCATTCCGGTTGGTGTTTCTGCAACCTTGACTCAAATTAGACGAAAATTTTGGATGCCTAAAGTTCTACAATTAGTTAAAAAAATTACAAAAACTTGCGCTGTTTGTCGTAAATATGCCACTAAATCGGCTGATCAAAAGACAGCACAGCTCCTTAGAGATAGAATGGCAGTCACCCCTCCCTCCTTTGAAAGACATCGACTTTTCTAGACCAATGTTTCTAAGGGATGATAAACAAGAAAAAAAAGCGTACATTACATTGTTTACTTACGCGGTCACAAGAGACGTACACTTGGAACTGTACGGCTCATGTGATTCAACTCCTTCTGAGCTGTTTGAAATATGTTAAAGCTGTCTGAATATATCACCTTATAATTTTCTCTTCTAGGGAAAAATCATCTTAACTCAAGTAGGAAGTATTTTGACAGTGCAGAAACACATTTAAAACAGCTCAGAAGGAGTTGAATCATCTTGTTAATGTGTTAAAGGGTAATGAGTTGAAAGGTTTTATTGCAAAGAAAGGTTCTATGGAAATTTATAGCCGATAGAACTCTATGTGGGGAGGTTTTCACGAAAGGATGGTGAAAGTAGTTCAGGAGTCCTAGAGGAAGTTCTAAGGCAGATCACTCCTTTGTTTTGAGGAGTTTGCGATATTGCTGACTGAAATCGAGAATATTATCAACTTGCGTCAGTTGACATATGTGAGAGATGACAAGGACGATCCAGATCCATTAACATCAGCTCACTTTTTGCACTTAAGTCACAATGACTTTGATTATCCCATGCAATTTCCAGAACTCTTTGATAAAGCAATCACCAAAGAGTCATTACGACGAAGAAAACACCATCAAAATGTTTTTTTGAGACAATTGTGGACTAGTTGGAAGGAGAAGTATCTTCTGCAACTGCGTACTGCTCATAAGTTTAAAACTCCAAACGTCCATGAAAATTTAAAAGCAGATGATGTACTTGTGGAAGATACAGCAAAATCTAAATTGTCGTGACAACTAGGAAGAATCCGTAAGGTATTAATAGGATGTAACAACAATGTAAGAGCATGCATTGTTAAAATATTAAAAGGTATTTTTCGGAGACCCAAACAAACGCTGTAACCTTTGGAACTTAATTAAACATAAATTTTAGTAGTATTCATTTTGAATTGAAAATTTATTAATTTTTTCCAGGATTTGAAATTAATTAATGATTTGTTATTCTTAAATAATTTGATAACAGTATAAAATTGTGTTAATTTTTTCTACAATCAATATTGAATATGTAATTGTATGTTTAATAATTTCATATTTGTGTTATAACTGGTTGAAAATTATCGTCCAGTTTATTTTTATTGTGAGTATAGTTAAAAATTTGTTAAACTATATGTATAATTGTTACTAATGTTAGTGAATAATTAAATTTAGTAATGCTTAGTTAGTGAATGAACATTCTGTTCATCGGTAGGGAGTGTGGCGAAATTCGCTCTAGATAGCGCTCTTCCACTTTTTGTGAAAAGAATTTATTATGTAATTAGTTCAGATTCCACCTTAGTTACATGCAGATATTTTCGCTCGTTCGGATCTTACATTTAAATTAAAATTTTCCTGTAGGACTGATTGTGTAAATATGTACGTTGAACATATAAAATATTAACCCTTTGAGGGTGGTATATAAAAAACATTAAATTTTAGTTAAAATTCATCTAATATTGATTAATAATGTTAAAAGGACACACTATCAAGTGGTAAAATTAATTTTTATTTATTTCCTGATTTTTAAGACCCGGTATAAATAATATACCACCCCCCCTCTAGGACATCTTATTTATACACTCGTTGCTCCCTCGAAGATCCTGTATTCCTTCGAAGAAATAATAAATACTTTCATAAAAAAGTATACTGTTTTAGTTAATTTGGGAAATATTAGGATCACAAAACACTTTTTTAAAAAGTGAGAATTTTATGATGAATTTTAATTTCTATGAAGAATAATTTGTACGAAAATGTGTTAATTAATTTAAATATAACTTTTTTACACATACATAATTTTCATAATTTAATGATATAACTACATTACAAACTTAATAAATCGAATTTAGTAGAAAAGCAACTGCAGTTTTATTTAAAATAAGGCATATTTTTATTGCATATACTGTAAAGATATTTTCTTCCTCACTTGTTTCTGAAGGTAACTCTGATCCATCAGAAGGGACCTCATTAAGCCAAACAAATTTTTCTCAATCGGAAGTCCCCGTATGGCATTCTTTTAAAAATATTTTTTTAGAAATATATATATATTTAAAAAAATAATTAAACCTGAATTATAAGGCTACTATAAATAAAATTAAGAATATACGTAGGTCCGTAAGAGTTCAAAAACCAGTCGTCCAAGGTAATTGTTCGTATTCGAAACATACCCTTTCACATATATGATGGATAAATGTGTCGAAAAAAAAGAAAGACAGGTCATCCCTCCTTATTCTGAAGTATTTATGGGTTGTACGCTGAGGGCTCTGTTCTTCTTACAAAGCGGGTAACTCTTTGCTGTATTGTATCTTTTGTAATACCTTTCTTCAGTGATTTACATCCTAGTTTACTTAGATTCTTTGATAAAGTTCACCGCTAGAAACAATGAACCCCTACTGTCGTCCTTTAATTGTCGGCAGCTTATCATCTACTTTTATTTCATGCTAACATCAATTATCGCTTGCAATTCTCATGTCTATCAACAACACCAATCCTTAATCTGCTGTCTCCTGCCTGTTCTATCTAAGATTCCTGAGAAGACTCCCCCTCCATCTTTGCTTTGTTAGGGTGTTTTGTAATAGTTTAGGATTTCTCAAAACCCAAACCACCCCAGAGCTTTTGGTTGTCTTTTAGAGGGCACGCACAGTGTTTTTAAATTTTTATTAGCCATCTAAGGGGCTATTGTTTTCGGTGAAGCATTTTGTCGTACCAGATCACTTTCCAATTTTTTACCTTTTGCTTCATTTTTAATTACATTTATTTTAAATACATTCAATTTAATAATTTTTTGCTTACTTTAATTTTAATTGCATGTAGCTTATATATGTTCAATTCTTAAATTTATTGTTTGCTTTAATTTTATTATCGGAAAAGTTTACCATTTCTCTGAACTTTATCATTTACTTTTAATTGTTTAATCACAAAGTCAAGCCATTGCTCCATTTATATTAAATAAAATTTTAATTAATTCATCATTTTGCATATCTGCGAGTTCTTGATGCTGATTTTTTTAAATATGAGGCAAATACACAAACACTGGCTGCTTCATTCAAGTTGGGAAATAATTTTTTTTCAAATCAAAAATCTTTCTTTAAAATCATCCGATAAAATTTTAAGGTGATTGACAATAACATGTATAGCGGTTTTTCTGTTAAGTCATACTTGGTGACTTTTCTGATTTTTGTCTATTATTAATGGTCAATTTGACTGTGTCGAAAACAGATTTCTGTTATGTACACTGGTGTTCAAAAATTAAGGGCGAAGTCGAAAAATTTGTATATCAGCGGAACGAAGACACAGAGTGGACTGAAAGATTAATCAGGAGATTAATTAGGGTAGGTTCATGCGCAGATATGCAGCTAGACCTAATGCGGGAGTGTCGAAGCGGAATAAAGTATGACATCGGTGTTGGCTCAGCATTTCTGAAAGAGCGATTGAACGGCATATATCAGTTTAAACTACGTCAAATTGCTGCTTCAGTGTGAAATGTCGAACAATCAATCTATTAGACGATATCTGGAGGATTTTACCCGAGGTCGAATCACTCGAAAGATACAGGAAGGTCGTTATGTGAGAAGTGCGTCCGCGAAGTACGGGATTGCTCACAGCATCGTTTCTTGACTTTAGAGATAATTTAAGACTACAGAATAAGCTATCCAGAAGCAACCACGCCAGAGGACGACCAGTATATTGCCTTATAAGCCAGAAGGAACAAATGGCAGGCAATGTTAAAAATCATTAAACACTAGGCACAGGCGATTGGACTACCGATATCACGTTTTGCCGTGGCCAGGAAGCTGCACAGTGGTTATCTGTTGTTTGCATGACTAACTGTATGATGTGTATCTTTAACACAAACTCATTGGAGAAGGTGTTTTCTATGGTGCCGGAAACACCGAAATTGGACAGATAATCAACGGGGTAGAGTACTCCTTATGGATGATAGTCTGAGTAGTGACTGTGAAAGCATACACAACTGGAGAGAGCATGGAATCCAAAATAACCCTTCCAACATCATCGAAAGAGACCGGTTAAAGAGGTCGCGGTGTTCTCGTTTGTTGAGGCATCATGCTTGGTTGCCATACCAACCTTCATATCTTCGAAGGAGGTTCAGCCAGCGAGAACCGCTATTGTAACGAGATTCTCCTACCATATGTGCGTCTTTTTAGAGGCACTATGGGTCCACAGTTCTTTTTCATGGACGATAACGTGCCAGTAGTGATCTTCGCCCAGTAGTTGTTGAAGAGCTGTTGGACAGTACGGATATTAAATGCATGGGTTGGACGACAAGGTTTCGGGATTTAAATCGCATCGAGCATGGATGGATCTTTCTGGAGAGACGCGTGGCAGCACGTAATTTACCTCCAGTATCGATTCCGGAGCTTGGATTGGCTTGGAGCTTGGTTACATGACGAAAGGGCTTTAATGCTTGAACAACTCATTGACAACCTCATACTCAGCATGGCCAGGCGATGTGAAACCTGCATAGCAGTCAAAGGAAATCAGATCTCCCATTAAAAGATAGAAATTTCTGTTTGGACACATGTCACATGAATTTTTCGACCTTCAGTCGCATTATGATTCATGATACTTTTTCAATAAAGCTCCTTTTCATTCTTTTGATTTATTTTTTGGTAAGTTTTGCTTACATTACTCGTGTTCTTACGTCTTGGAGATATTATGATATTATTTGTGTTGATTTGGAAAGCCGTTGCTCTCAACATTATATTGAAAAATACCCATCTCGTCCTTAATTTTTGCACACAAATGTATGTATAGTATTTGCATTGTATAAGATATAACACCTTATATACTTATTCTCTTTAATAGGTATAGCGTCGATCGTTTCCTGTATAATATTTTGTTAATGAACGGCGAAATTGATAAATGAGTACTTTATTTTAAATAAAGTTTAATTTTAGAGATTAGTCTTTGTTTCACACTGCTTTAAATGTAATTGTGGCTTACTTTGTCATCTAAGACCAGTTGAAAACAAAAAGCTCATAATACGTAGTGCCTGCTTAGCATAACTAGTAGTTCAACACTTACGTTTAATGGTTAAATCATGGCTGCCAAAATGATGGACATAAGTTACTCTTAAACTTGAGGTTTACCCAGTTCCAGTAGCGACTGAGAGTCCTACATATGATTACATTAACTCTAAACTCTTAAGAGGGACATAAAATAAATGAAAAAATTGCATTTTTTCAATAGATGGCGCTGATTGCAACTCGGTCTTGTCACGGGTGATAGTTGTTTGTAGTTAGTAACCATTCGTAAAAGTAGCAACCATTCGGGCGATTTAGAAATGATTGAGAGAAGCCGATGGGTCTTGTGATGCATGGGCACTCAAAAAAACAAAGAGAAAAGAAAATCCCATCGCATTTATTGAAATATTTATACGTACAAACCTTATTCAGGGAAAAGAAGTCTTTTTTTTCTGAATTGCTTTTTTTTTCTCAATGGTTCTTGTTTGACTTCAAAGAAAGCAAATATTTTAATAGTTTTTCGAGGAAAAGTCAATTTTTTTCCAATTAAATTAAAAGTTAATAATTTGTTAAACATTTCGGATGATTCAATTTTAACTATACTTCCTTGTCTTATAGCTTTAATGCCCAAAATTCCGTACAAATTTTATTTTAAAATGATCTTTTTTTTTTCCTTTTGAAACGTTAAACGTTACACATGCATATTTATTTCAAATTTCGATGGATATTTCTAACGAAAAATATATTTACTGTCATTAGTTTCTAGTTTTTTAAAATATTTTCTTTAAATTATTTATTTAATATAAACGGCTAAATACGTTATATGTTCCAAACAGTAAAATGAGTAAATTTTGTTTTATCAACTCTGTTTTTTTTTAAAAAAAGATATTTTTTACGTAAATTATCGTCTAGAAACTGTTTGTCAAATGACTTAAGGAATCTTAAATTATAGCCATAAATAATATTACTAACCTGACCTACTATAAACTGTTATGATTTTAACAGAGAGAAAGATATGTATGAATAAAAAATAATAAATTGTACAAAAACACACTTGTGGGCTTCTATCTTTTATCAAATAATAAAAAGTGTACTCAGCATAAGATATATATTTAAGAAAACTACTCCCCGTATTCACAGCGGTGAGATTGAGTATTAAGAAACGAAAATATAAAATTATATTAACAACAAATAGTACTAGGGAGCATAAAGAGAATGTAGACAGTAAAATTTATAAATCCAGATTCAAAATGAAAAGTTTTTGTAAGGAGAATTAAAAATATCATGATAGATTGTTGGTGGGAAATAATATTTATTTAGGTATTGAAAACAATACAAATAATTGCATTGTAAAAAGTAAGGTATACAATATAAAGTAACCTCTCCTATTCATGTATTAGTTTCAGTTTTAAAACCCTTAAGAATTTTTGTTTTAATCTAATGTCCACAATAATTCAAGTTGATACTATGGCGAACATTGTCAAGAGTGATTAATGTTCTTGAAGCATTGAATTCCTCAAATAATTTTTCACTCAGTTTAGCAGCCATTCACGAATCTGTGGCGTGATGTATGACATTTTCTGCGTTTAATAAATATTTCTACAAAATCTATATTTCTGATAAAAAAAAAAAAAATTCAACTAGAAAAATTAAAGGAAAAAAAGATGATAAAGAAAGGTGATACGACAACTTTGGGTTTGTATAAATTTTCTTTATATAATTCAAGGGGTTCAGGCGGCTAAATTTGAATGAAATGTAATTTTTTGTAAAAGGGGAGGTGGTTCTCTAGACCCCCTCCAAACATAGCTACTGCCTTTAAATATATCTGTATATATCTGTTAAATCTTAGAAATCTGAGCTATATATGAATATTTAGAGATAAAAAGTGTTGAGTTAGCTATTAATCATGAGATATTCAAAGTAAATATTGTCGTGTAGAATGAGTCAAGTAAAGACTACGGAATTAAATCTCATCTCGAGAATGAACTTTATTATCTAAGAAGGAAATTAGTATTCTAAGAACTTTAACTGGAACAATAAAAAAGATTAGAATTAAAGATTAACATAAATTGACTATAAATGAAGACAATACGATGCAAAGAGGGCAACAGGAAGATGAAAATCAATCTCCAATTTACTGCTTTGTGAGAGGTATAAAAACACGAAGAAGGTGCACTTCCCTGCAGTTTATGCATAAATTCGATAGGATGCGGAGAGGGAATGAATACAGGTTTATGGCGCTAGAGCCAATTCTTGCTCTTGCACTATTACCAGAAAACGAGTATCGCTACAATATCATTTCTCTATAAAGAAGGTTTAATATAATAATAATATTTATGTGGTTTTTTTTTTATTTCATACGGATAGTATTTATTTTGTTTCACCAAATTACAGGAGAATACTTTCCATTTTTACAAAATTAAAAACAGTTTATCATATTGTACATGTATCTTTATGGAATATTTAGAAAAAATATATGGTTTTGTAAATTTATGTTTCTGCAGTGCCTGTGGTAACTTTGTGCTTATGATTGCGAACTCGCGAATGGTGTTTTCTCCATGAGATTGTTGGTTGAATCCTGATACAACACAGACTCGCCGTAGTGTAGTGGGCCTAATGCTCGTTAAAGCTATCGAGGATCCAAGTTCTCCCTTTAGCGAGGTGTGAAAGTTTGGAGAGGGAGGTGCTAACTCAGTTGCCGTCCTCGTCACTTCACCAAGGTTCATAATTACGAAGTTCGTCGCCATTAGACCTCATATTGCTTCTAAGTGTGACGTTAATAAGCAACCAGTTTATAATTCTTCAAGCAAACAATCGAATTGCAAAATTTTAAAGGCGAATTATATAGTTGCTTGAAATAAAGTGAATTATTCAATGCGAGATAACCATAATTATTGAAAAACCACCTGAAGAACACTTAAACGTGTGCATTTATAATGGAATACGTTCACATAGGTTTTACCTTGTAAAAGAAAAAATACTTTGCTTCCGTTATTTGTTTTTTTAAAATATTTGTGTATGTATATTAGAAGATCAGAACGCAGTAAAATAACCAGATTTAATTTATTTAAAATATTTCTTTTAATGAAATTTGTTCTTAGAAATTAACGATTTAATAAATGAAAGTCGAAATTTTTTTTTTTGTCAGGGGTATTATTACAATTTTAATATACATCATTAACAATTTAAGTATCAAATAGAATAAATGATATTTTAAATGAATTTTCAAAAAATTATGACTTCTTATTATATTTACATCATTGAGTAAGAAAGTAACAAGTTAAGCCCAAAACATGCGAATTATTTAACTGAAAATAAAGTAAATATTTACATCATAAAAAAATACTGTTTATTCTTTCTTTGTTGTTTTAACTCACAATATTTTCCGTGCCTTCGGAATATAAGTTTAATGAAGCTTTTGATTTTTTACTATTCTGTATTTTTTTGGGACTTCAAATAACTGACACTGCGCATATAGTCCTCAATAGGAATGAAGCAGACAGAAATGAAAAGACTAGCTCTCCGTAGGAAATGTATTTACTATCACTTACCTTTCAAAAATCAGACATGGTCGCAATTTTATCTTCCTAAAAGATACTCTATTTTTTCATAGCTGTGTTTAAAAAGTTTCAACCCCGTTTCAACCTTTGCTGAATTTCAAAGCTCAGAGAGTAATTTATGGTCAGCGACTCGAAGTAGTGAGTATGCGATAATGATGGTAGCTAGATAATGCGAGCTAAGTTAAAAAAACGGATGTATGATGGCTGCTGGATAATACCGAGCGAAGTAAAAAATGACCTTTACTTACCTTTCGCAGATCGGTAAATGAGAATTTGCAGCGCGAGCCTTCATGTTGCTCTAAGTAATAACGAAAACCAAGTTACTCGATTGTAGATAAACGGTGAAAGAACTGTAATGGAATATCAAGTGGTTTGGTTGAAACGAATGGGAAGGTTAACTCATTTTTCTTCCCTTGAACTATTTTCAGTGTCCGTGCGGTTTGACGGAATGATAAAGGGCTCATAGCGCGTAAGCTAAGAGATAGGAGGTTTGACAAGGTTTATTATTAAATTGAAGGTAATTGAATGAGGAAAAATTTCTATTGATCATATGCATGGCGCATTATAATGTTTTACACAACTTCAAAAGCCTTTACTTCTGAAATAATTTGTCACTTTTTTAAAAAAAATAAAACATCGTAAATTGAGGAATAATACACTGAAATTAATTTGTTACTTCCTAAATTTTAAAGAGCGTAAGTTGATGAACAATATATAATTTTTTTTATTTGCATTTTATACTTATAAATTTAAAATTACTGTGTAAAACAATCATTCGTGAATTCGCTGGAGTAGAGAGTGGTAATGAAAAAAATGAGAAATATATTTATAGTTATCTTGATTTTGTTTGCCGTTGTAGAATTAATAGCATTTATAAAAACACAGAATAAGAATAGTTTAAATAAAGCCGTTGATTTAAATAATTCCACTTCCTTTCATTCAGAACATCTAGGGGATCGTTTATATTTCCATGTGTGCTTTAAGAGCAAATTAAATGTGTATGATCTTAGATATTTTCTTAAAGAAACCGAGGATAATTTAACACCTAAAATTATTGGAGTACAGTTTTCTGAAACTCAGTTCGAACAAGTGCGTAAATATGCAAGAATATCGATTAAAACACCCTAGCGGATGTTTGGTTGTTGGACCGTCACAAAGTGGAAAGAGTTTCTTAGTGAGACAAATTATATCACGTAATGCTTACGATTACTCTTTTAAATCTGTTAAGTGGTGTTATTCTGTTTTCCAAGCATGGTTTCCAGAAGAGAAAAAAATAGAATTTATTCAAGGGTTGCCTGAAACATATGAAAGTGGAACCTTATTCGTCAGCGAAATGTTTCCGTTATTTTGATACTTCAAAACCTTTACTCTAGTTTTAAGCCTACGCGTGACATAAGTCTGAATACAATATATATTATTTTATTTAAGAATAATCAAGATTTAAGCCAAGTTAACTGATTTTATCGACAAATGTATGGAAATAAAGCTGCTTTTTTATGGACGCTTATAAAAAAGCCACATCAAGATCTTTTGGTTATTTGTTAATTCATCTTCATCCTCGAACATCTGAAGAATATCGTCAGCGGGAAAGCGTCTTCCCTGATTCACATGGATTTCATTGGATTTATCTACCCATTAAATGAAGAACATACAGAGGCACCATCATTTACTTAAATTATTGCTCAGCGCTTCTCCAGCACAGAAAAAAGCAATCATACGAACTGCTGACAAAAGTCAATTGCATTAATTATGTGAAATATGTTTGAATGTCTTAGATGGTAATGTATCAGTGAATGTGAAAAAATTACTCAAGTATAAAAAAGCTATACGAAAAATAGAGAACAAAAAATATCATTGGAAAAAAAAGAAAATAATTGATTAATCAAACAGGAGGATTTCTTCTTATCATCTTGCCTGCAATTTTATCTACCTTAACAGGTTTTGTTGGAAAAACAATAGGGAAGCGAATATAAATTACTATGATGGCTCGCAGAATGGCCCTTATTTCTGAAGCTACAACATACATTCCAAAAATACCTGATAATCGATTGCAAGATATTGAAAATCAGATTATAAATCTTTTACACGATGCAAAATATCCAGATGATGCAAAAACAAAACTATTAAGCCAATTTCTTTTAAAATATCAACATGTTGCGAATGAGCCAAAACCACCTCTACGCGTTAGTATAACAGAGCATAATGAAATAATTAAAAATGAATTTTCTGAAAGTGATATAAAGGAAGATTCTGTATTCCGAGGTGTCATTCTATCTGTTCCATCCAACTTCCAAAATTTCATTCCTCCTACTGTTGAGAAATTGAAAGCACGTAACTATTTTTGGAATGAATATGGTGAATTAGTGAAAGATAATGAAATCGTTAATAACACGAATGCTATTGACTTATTTTCTTACTTGATGAGGAACTTAAAAAAAGGGATATGAACCAAATGGTTTCTCAGTGTTTTGGAAGGGTATAAGTGAGATAAAAAAATTCCTTCATGATGAATTGGTAACCAGAAGTTAGCGCGAAATCTTGAGTTCAACACAAACATGGAGATGATCAAAACAAAATAGACATCACCACTTTAGAAAAAAAAAGCTAAAACAAAGAGAAAAAAGGAAATGGAAAAAGTATTAGAATCAGTATATTATGACTTTTCGAACCCTGCATCGTTTGATGGAATAAAGAAACTATCAAAAATCTCAAAAGTACCATATAAGAAAGCGAAACGCTGGTTAATGACTCAAAACACTTATTCTTTACATAAACCAATTCGATATAAATTTTCTAGAAGGCCAACGCTTTCTTATGGTATAAATGATTTATGGCAGTGTGATCTTGTGGATTTGCAGCATCTAGAGAGATATAATAATGGACTTAGGTATTTACTCACCATAATGGACGTATTTTCGAAGTATGCCTATGTTATACCTCTTAAAAGTAAAACTTCTGTGTCTGTAAGGATTGCATTTGAAAAATTGTTGCAGCGGGTTAAACCTAAAAATATTCAAAGCGATAAAGGAAAAGATTTTTACAATACGTATCTTCAATCTTTATTTAAGGCACATAGTATAAATCATTATTCAGAAAAAGGGGGATCATAAGGCTAATGTTATAAAAGATTCAACAGCACATTAAAAACTAAAATGTTTAGGGTTTTTACTTACAGAAAATCTTATAAGTATGAGGACATATTACAATCCTTGGTGAAGTCGTATAATGATAGTGTACATTGCAGTATAGGCATGGCACCCTCAAAAGTATCACTTGATTTAGAACCGCAAATCTTCAAAAAATTATATGGTTATTTATTAAAAAACGAGAAAGTTACTCTGAGTAAGGGAGATTTAGTAAGAATATCGAAAGCGAATAAATCGTTTTGACGAGGATACTTACCAGGGATTTTATGCAGAGGAACTCCAAAAATTTTCTAAGCGTTCTGCTGACTATTGGCATGCAGAAAAAAAAGATCCTCAAAACAAAAGTTTGAGATTGTAGGAAAGAGTATTATGTAAAGTGGAAAGGCTTTGATAATCGGTTCAATTCGTGGGTAAAGGCAACATGGATGAAGAGAACGATTTTTATGTTACGTTATCCAGCAACGGGAGTATGGATTACTTTCCAAAAAAATACGCAAGCATTATTCAGAACAAACCTCCCACGCCCAATAATACTAACCGGTGAATGGGAAGTTGGTTTATAAGAGATTTTCGTTCCTCGAACCTGGTTCAACATCGGAAATCAAATCAATAAATATTCTATAACATATGAAGAAATACAAATCATTGAAAAGGATTTTGTGGAACAAAATATCAGAGTGAAAATTGATCAGGGAATGACAGAAGAGGAGGTAATCAAAATGCTTAAGGTGACAGTACACCTTCAAAACACAATTTTTGGTCAAATATCGATTTTTTTTTTGTTTTTTCAGATTCGATTTTTTTTGTTTTTAATCTCATACTAAAATTCAATCTTTTATCTTTGTAAACCTATTTGAGTTTTGTTTCTATCTTACTTAGAAGCAGAGTTACAGCTGTTTTAATATCACTTGATGATGAATTTCTTTGACCGGAAAGGCTCTTCAGCTAACCGGAAGTGATCCTAGGTGTTTGTTTACGTTTCTCTTTCCGGGTATTTCATATGAAAAATTATACTTAATATACAAATAATTAATCAGGAATTAAAATAAAATATTTAAGAATAAAAATAAATGTATCTGGAAACACATTTTTTCCTTTCTTAGGTGTAAAACCTGGCAATAAGTTTGTTGTTATGGTGAATTTGTTTACATGTGCGATTTGGTTTTCATGCTGAAAGATTCTGCTGCATATTAAGTTTATTTCTTCATTGTAATCTCCTTTTTAAATTTAAAAATTGTCAAAAATATCGCCAGAAAGTGTAAACGTCAGTTTTATGGCAATAGATTTAAAAAAATTTCAGAAAATAGCAGTACTTCTGTTTCAGTTTCTAGTGCCAGCTCTTCAAAGTTGAGTAATATTAGTATATCAACGCCTGAAAAAATATCAAGTCCAGTGTTGGGAAATAGAATTTTCGACCTGGAGCTTATTTCTGAGGCTTTTGCTCAACTTTGCTGCCCAAAATGTTTTGCTGAGAAGGTGGAATTATTTGAGGACTCAAGATATGGATTGTGTTCTCATTTTACTCTAAAACGTAGATGCTATGATTTTTTCTTTGGATTTGCTTCTTCAAAGAAAGTTGTAAATGCCCCTGTAATAAACATCAGATTGGTATATGGTATGTGGCAGATAGGCAAAGGTTTTGCAGGTGCTTACAAATTATGCTCTACTTTAAATTTGCCTAGACTGTTGAAATCTGCGTACCAAAATCAGGAAGCAAAGCTTTTGAAAGTGGTTTCAGAAGTAGCTGAGGAATCGGTGAAGAGGGCTGCAACTGAAATAGCGGAACAAAAACAAATTCCTTCATCTGGCATTGTGATCTTCATCTTCATCTTCATTGGTTTTTCTGTTGATGGTACTTGGCAACGTAGAGGCTATACGTCTATGAATGGGTGTGTTGCTACTATATCAGTCGATAGCGGGAAAGTCCTAGACATAGAAGTTATGTCATCGTACTGTCCAACATGCAAGAGGCTTACGGATATGCAAAGAGATATTGAATACGAATCTTTGAAAGCTGATCACATATGTCAGTGTAACTTCACAGGATCTTCGTCAAAAATGGAAATTGTAGGGGCCTCACGAATATTTCTTCGGTCAGAAAAATCCCGTGAACTTCAATACACCGAATATTACGGCGATGGTGACTCGAAAGGATTTTTGAGTGTGAAAGACACCTATGGAACAAACAGTGTCGTAAAATATGAATGTATCGGACATGTTCAAAAGAGAGTGGGATCGCGTCTCAGAAAATTAAAATCAAAAACTAAGGACCTATCAGGTAAAGGAAAATTAACTGATAATTTTATTGATAGGCTTCAAAATTATTACGGAATTGCTGTACGTAGCAATGTGGGTAATTTAAAGGCAATGCAGCAGAATGTAATTGCTGCTTTATATCACTGCGCATCAAGTGATAAGAAACCGATGCATGGTCAATGTCCGACAAGTAAAGATAGTTGGTGCTATTTTCAGCGTTGGGTGGCAAATGGGAAAAATACTATCACAAAATATGCTGGTTTATCAAATGATGTCTTAAATAAAATTAAACCAGTATATTTAGAATTATGTGGTAGAGAAATTTTGAGTAAATGCTTACATGGACGAACTCAAACTGCAAATGAATGCTTTAACGATACAATTTGGCAAAGAATTCCAAAAGAAGTATTTGTTTCGCTCAAAACTGTAAGATTTGGATCGTTTGATGCAGTGTTTTAGTTTAATGAAGGATTCAATGGCTGTTTGAAAGTTTTTGATAAAATGAATATTGATAATCCTGGGGGTTTTACTTCACAGGGGTATAATCATTTAGACAAATGCAGAATTCGAGAATCTATTCGTAATGCAGATCCAAAGAAAAAGAAACACAGACAAATTTTAAGAGCACTCAAAAAGAAAAAAAATAGTGTCTTAGATAGTAAAGATGGTGAGCAATATAAATCTGGTGCATTTTAATGATGAAGTAAATGTTTTTCATGTAAACAGATTAGTTTAATGTTATTTTTGTCATTTTCTCAAAATGAGTTTTTTAACATTTTTCATTACTTCAAAACACACTATCTCAAAATGTTATGCATCAATGAACCTGAAATTTTATATACATTTTTTTAAAATGCTTACACATAGAATAGACAATTATTTTGATTTTATGTTGAATAGAAATTTTTTTATAGTGCAATAAAGTGACAATTGCAATGACTTTTAAAGAAAATTTCAGTAACCAGAAACTCGAAATACCAAAGCTTCCTTCTTTAAGGCTATATAATCAAAATAATAGTCTTTTCTCTAGATAAGATTATATTCTTTATTATTCATTTCACAAAATGTCAAAATATTTATTGTAATTTCAGTTATCATGTATTGAGGAAAGTCTTAATTTTTGCTTATATTTGTATAAAATTCCCTTGTGACAGTAAAAATATACACTAGCAAAACTTTTCTAGTGGGTTTTTCTGAGTTTTAAGCCACATAAGATCATAAAATATGAATTTAAAGGCAAAATTCAGATTAATTCAAAAAATTTTCTTCGAAGGTGTTCTGTTACCTTAATCAAAGCATTGAAGATGTGAGCGGACATTTTGTCACTTTCGCAATGGATCATAAGATTATTAATGTACTTATTGCTCCAAATTATGAATTGCTTTTGAAAGTCGCTGATGTTCCAAGGTTGTTAACTATGTTAAACTTACCTAGAGAGGATAGAATTATAAAGATATCAGAGAGTTTCATGTTCAGGAAACCATCAAAAACGAATGAAGACAATGTTATGAAAATTATTGCCCTAAATCTAAAGAGATATTTTATAATTCGCATCACTAGATTTAATCATAAGTATACCGATATGGACAACATGCATCATAAACTCTTTCAACAAATTAATTTTAATTTGATGCATACAGGTATAGGAAGGGCTGTAGATTTTATATTCGACTTTAAAGAAAATAAAGTAGAAATAACAGTTCAAAAGAATGTTGAACTTGATTTTCGGTTATTACATGCCCCTATTTTTATGAGAATGTTGAGCATGACGAAGGATGTTGTTCGAACCGGTAAAACATTATGTTTTACAAAAAAAATTGATCAACCTCGACTAAATGAATTTTTCCACTTAAGCATTACAGAAAAACCAACAATTCCTGTTAAAGTAAAAAAAACAACAACACAGCATTGGGAACTAGAAGTCAGATTTTATAAGAATACGAAGCAGTTGTTTGGTTAATTTAAACATCTTGCTTTTAATCATTATTCAAATAATAAAGTGAAAGTTCATACACCTGATATATCGACTGTGAATTTACAAGATGGATTGAGAGATATTTTAGGATTCAAAAAATCTACATTATCTGGTGGAACTCATATACCTGATTATCAAGTGGAATTGGACGGGATAATCACTGAAATTTATGACTATAGTGATATAATTGAATCGCATTTTGTGGGGGATATTATTGCTCTTTTACTCCGTATTATTCCTGTTATGTCAACCAAAGAAGACCAAATAGTAATAAACTATCAGAGAGCTGTTTTTTTTTTTATCAAAGACCAAAGAATTTTCCTCTTCGCAAAAATTACATTTATTGTATAGAGATTGAATTAAGAAGCAGTTCTGGAGATGGTATAATATTTACTAGGGGTAAAACTCTGTTAGTTCTTTCCTTTCGTTGCAGAACAATATAAAATTAGGACATATGATGTAATCATTTGGGTGTTAACTATGAAACATGATGGAATTAGACCGGAAAGCTTGTCAGCATTATTATTGCATGCATGTTGGCGGAGGTGGAGCATATTTTCAAGGTGATAGCCACCAAAGAGGATATGGAATGTTTTCAAATTTAATCAGATATATTACACCCATCGCAATGAAAGCAGGAAAATACCTAGGGAAACACCTTCTCAATACAGGGTCAAAAGACGTAGCCAGGGTCAAAAGACGTAGCCTTCTCAATACAGGTGTCAGACGTAGCCACGGGTTCGTCTTTTAAAGACTGCAAAATCACGATTTCGGGAACGTATAAAAAGATAAAAGATGATATTATTCATAAAATTCAGAGCTGTTCTGGTATAAAAAGAAAGAAATCTTACAAGAAAAATCATTCTCAACATATCAACCGAAAGCGAAAAAAATTGAAAGAAATAAACATTTTCTCATAATGGATTCCCGAGAATATGCATGTGTGAAAAGCGGATTAGATTTGTTTTCCGTGTCTCCAGTTCAACCTGGAATAGAGGAGTCATCCTTTGCAGAAATTCATCCTGTAGCAACTCTAAGTGATAAAACACCAATTGAATTTTATGAAAGTGGAAGCGGTGAACATTATCTTGATCTAGCACATACTCTTCTTCATTTGCAAGTGAAAGTTAAAAAGAAAAATGGGCAATCGATTACAGCGACAGATCAGGTGGCACCTATTAACTATTTGCTTTATACACTATTTTCTGAATGTTCAATCACATTAAATGATAAACAAGTTTCATCACAAGCTAACCATGCTTATAGAAGCATTTTCGATGCATTGCTGTCACCGAAAGCTGTTCAAGATTCTATACTAACATCAGGTCTTTTTTGCAAAGACACTGCTTCTAAGCATGATTCAATCGATCCGACTTTAGTCGGTGATAATGCAAATGATGGTTTGAAAATTAGATATGGTATTTGTAAAGATAGCAGGCTGATTGATATGATGGGTCCATTACATTTTGATTTAGGCAATCAGAGTAAATGTCTTATTAATTCAGTAAATCTTCGCGCTAAGTTAGAAAGAAGTAAAGATTATTTTGCATTGATGGCAGTTTTACAAGAATTTAAAATAATTACACAATATGCATCATTATTTGTTAGGAAAGTTAAAGTTGCTCCGTCAATTGCAATTGCTCATGAAGTAGCTTTAAACAAAGGTGTTATAAAAATGCCTATTCGAAGAACAGAAGTGAAATCATTTGCACTTTCTTCGGGAATACAGTCTATAACTATTTCTAATGCATTTATTGGTCAACTACCAATCTGACTTATATTGGGTTTAGTATCTAATACTGCGATTTAACGGTGATTTTTCAAAAAATCCATTTAATTTTCAGCATTATGATTTATCATATCTCTGTGTATTAGATGGAAATCGCATAATACCATCGAAACCTTTCAACCAAAATTTGATCATTCCAATAATTATAGCCGAAGTTATATGAGTTTATTTACAGATTTAGGTCGATACAATAAAGATTAAGACATCAATATTAGCTATAAAGAATATAAGGATGGGTATACATTGTTTGCTATAGATCTTACTCCTAATTTCTCAGCAGACGGAATGCATACTAACTTAATATCTTACGCAATGGTAATTTAACAATTGGTATAAAGTTCAGCAGAGCATTAACTGAAACAGTTAATCTGTTGATTTATGCAGAATAAAAAAACACTATAGAAATAGATAAAAATCGCAGTATTTTTTCTAATTTTTAAATGGATAGTATGAAATTGTGTAGACTTGCATGTAGTGATATTCTCCTTCGTCCTACATTTGGAAGGGTATATGCTTCTGACGAGCTACCGAAAAGATGTAATGGGTATTCAACTTTTATAGTAAATTTAGATCCTAAAGCTAAACCGAGAAGTCATTGGATTGCTATAGCATTTAAAAACAACAAATGCTACTATTTCTGAAGTTATGCTTCAGTTCCTAACAACAAAATTTTTTTACACTTTATAAAGCATAATGCTGAGAATATCAAGTGGAATAAATATCGATATCAAAGTTTAATTTCATATACATGAGGTCATTGTTATCTATATTTCTTATACAAATTTGTGAGAAATCAATCTTTAACACCACATAAATTTAACAATATTGAGAAAAACGAAAAATTTGTTAAGAAATTTGTTGCAAACAAACTCCGGTTAGAAAACTGTTGTTTCTCACCAAATTCAACACAAACCTGTAAAACATATAATTTCAAAAATTAACTTGTTTTTAAATGTATGTGCGTGTAATAATCGAGTTTTGATATGTTTCTCCCTCACCTATAAAAGAGAAAACCAACGATGAAAGTTTCATTCTTGTCTGAAAAAAATCAGCAAATACGATGGCTCTAGAACCCAGATACAGTTTTATGTATTTAAACTACGATGGACCCTCTAATACTTACACAATTACTTGATTCACTGACACACTTTACGAAAATATGATATCTTTTGTTCAGGCAGCAAGCGCATTTCAAATGCTTTCAATGGATGATGTGGACCACAAATTGAAAGTCGCCAAAGTTTTGAATAACAATAATATAGTTAGAGAACTTCATAATATACTATGCATTCAACAACGTCAAACAGTTTAATTGAAACAGTTTGTCTTTGGAAAAAGAAGTGATCTGTGACTTGAAGAAACAGGATATGTTGCAAATGATTTGTAAATGTCTTTAAAAAACTTGTTTGGAAAAAAAACTATATGCTATGTGATTTTGTATTCCAACAATATTGTATTAGAAAACATTATTTTTGTAACCTATATCTAATAATCGAAATAAAAGCATTTTTTTATCTCTCTGGTTTGATTATTCCTAATCATATGCAAAAGTTTTTTTTATGTCCTTGTTCTTCCAAAACAAACACATTTGATAGAAACAAACAAGGCTATAGCCAAAACAAATTTACATTATTAAAAGCTTTTTCTAACCTTTGTCTTTCAAAACAAACACGATTCATAGAGACAAACAAGGTTATTATATTGTTAAAAATGTAACCTTCAGTTATATATTAATTGTACAAACTTCATTTTGGTGAAATAAAGTAGGAAAATTTTCAAGGCAATACTAGCCGAAGATTAGTATAAATAGTACAATTTAAACTTCCACAATCAGTTCTTCGACGTGTTCAACAGAGTTATCTGTTGTATCGGACTTGCTCAGCAAAGAAACGCTTAACAGATGAACTCAATCGACCTACTGTAAAGTTTCAACAAAGATGGCAAGCAAAGACGGTAAGCATATTCCCTTTTAATTTTTGGTTAATCTCTGAAGTGTAAATAATGAGGGAATCTAAAGATGTTTTTTTAAAATTAGATAGAAAAAAATTGAAGATTCTGCCCACACACACACACAAAAAAAAAAAAAAAAAAAAAAACTGCATCCAAAAAAGGAAAGCCCGCTTCTACTGCTTTTGATTTAGACCTTAGCTCTCCTTGTAGTGTCTCCGACGAAAAAAGATACCTCCCTACTCCTCTTACTTGGTCAAGGGCGTGGTTATTGAATTAAAAGAATTCCGAAAATCCTACTATATTGCGTTCTGTAAAAGTGCAGACGGTGAAGTGAAGAACCGTTTCAATTTAGCGCTTGATCAGTTACATGTTGAAAGCCGTGGAGGCATTGGTTGAGTATTTGAAAGAGTATAATTAAAATTTACGATATTCATCAATTTCATCAAATGCGGTTTAATATTATTAGATCAGCCTTCAGAGGCTTCATTCGAAGTTTCAGAGCAGAAATTAACTACATTGACCCAGTCTCTTTACATACTGATGCAAAGAATTTAATCTTTCAGATAATTAATGAATCAATTTCCTTAAGATTACGGTTATTAATTTGTTTAAGCTTCATTTTTACACGACAGGTTGAAAATGAAGAAGTAAAGCAAAAGTTTTATTTCTGTTCGAAAACAGAAAGAATACTTTCGTGATATCAAACATTTAAAGCAATCGATAATGCCTTCAAAAAAGTAAAACTTGACATAGAAAATTTTATACAAAACGAAAGTGGGTGGACATTAAAAAGCATTCAACATATTGATATCCATCTTGGTAATTGCAGGAGAAGTCGTGGAGGTTGTGTAAATGCTAGTTTACTTAAAAATTTAAAGAATAAAAAAGCACTTTTAAGCATAAAATGCACTCAGAATTGATGCTTCTTATACTGCATTGCTGCAGCACTGTATCCTTCGTTCATCAATTCTAATTTGCCTCCAAATTATAATAAATATATAAGTCACTTAGAGTATGACTTTTTAAAGTTTCTTGTTGAGGTGTGCGATATTAAAAAGTTTGAAAAACAAAACCAATTATGTATTAATGTACATGGATTTCATGAAGATGTTTTTCCATTCTACAGAAGTAAAAACACTAGTAGGAAAACAATAAATTTATTACTGTATAAAAACCATTATTTTTTGATAAAAAAAATTTAATAGTTTTTTGAACAAAAAGAAAGGAATTCATAAATTCTGCGAAAACTGTTTAATCGGTTTTCAAAGAGAATCAACTTTAACAGCACATAAAATATTGTGTTTTAAAAACAGTGCACAAAAAGTAATTATGCCTACAATCGGTGAAAATAAAATAAAATTTTCTAACTTTTCAAAATACTTCTACCACAATTTTACAATTTATACAGATTTTGAATGTTTGATTTCACCACTTTCAAATTGTTTACCTAGCACAAGTACAACTTATACGATTCCACTCGAAAAAAACATTCCTTACAGTTATAGTATAATTTGTTTAAACATTAAAGACAAAATAATTTTTAATCGTTATTATTGCGGCGAAAACGCTATTGAAAACTTTCTTCACCATTTAAAAAAACTGTGCAGTGATCTATTAGAAGAAATGCACAACATAGAACCTATGTTTCTTAGTAATACAGTGTTGAAGTTCAGAGCTCATATTTGTGATCAGGTCTTTAAGAAAACCGATATAATTGTTCGTGATCATTGTCTTTTCACTGGAATATTTAGAGGCTTTGAGCATAAAACAAGCAATTTACAATATCAAAAAAAAAATATTTCATTCCAGTTATGATACATAATCTTAAAGGATACGATAGTCATTTGATCTTAAAACAATTAAGTGATAAATACGCAAAATCCATTCGCATCATTCCAGTTAATTCGCATAAGTTTACTACTTTTCAAATTGATCAAATAAAATTTCTTGATAGTTTTCAATTTTTAAGCACATCTTTGTCAACTCTAGTTGAAAATTTAGGAAATTCAAATCATCATTTTTCAATTTTTAAACAATTTTACTCTAATCTTTTATTAATTAAACAAATGAAAAAAGCAGATTTTTGCTAAAAAGAAAAGGTGTTTTTCCTTATTCTTACTTTTCCAGTCCTCAAGTCTTAAACGAAACTTGCTTACCACCTAAAGCTGCTTTTTTTAAATATTTTAACCAAAGAATGAAGATTATGAATTTGCTTTATTAGTCTTTCGAACATTTAAATGTAAATACTTTGCACACTATTTCAAACTTTATCAGCAATTAGATATGGTTTGACTAGCAGAAGGATTCACTTCCTTCCGCCAAAAATGTCTACAACAACTGGACCCGTGTTATTTTATAACAGCAGCTGATCGAACTTGGAACATAGGATTTAATTTACAAAAAGGGAATTAGAACTGTGCACTGATATATATAT
>BMAW01122082.1:0-34560 GCA_019974015.1 Nephila pilipes | reverse complement strand
GTTTATTCATATTCATTATCAATATGTTTATTCATATTCATTATCAATATGTTTATTCATATTCATTATCATTATGTTTATTTATATTCTTATTTGTTCGAAATACATGAACGCTGTTAACTGTTTTCACAGGAGACTCCACTTTGCAACGAAACAGTGTTCTAAAGAAGCATTTGTAGATTCTTGTAGAGAACAGGAAGATGTTGATTCTGAAGTCAAAAAAATGATAGGAGCCTTCTTCTCTGCTTCGGATTGCGATGGATTTCCTGACCATATGAACAGTGCAAACGCGGCAAAGACTTCTTTTACAGAGATCTTAGTTACTTTTACAATAGCTGTCACAATATTATTGCTTTAGTAATTGTAAATTTGGGCTAATAAAATCAATATGATTTTTAAACGTTTAATTTGTTTCATTACGTTATTAAGAATCACCATTTCAATTAGAGCAATCTCGCTCATAAAAACTAGTTTTATTAAAGCCGTTACACATATTATTTTACCTGTTATACAAACTAACAAAAACTGAATTCAAATACTGAAAGAGGAAATTAACAATTATGAAAGCAAAGTATAAAGAAAGATATCTTAATTAACATAAAAATAGCATTTCTGGTAAAACAAATTTAGAATTTCTGATGAAAACCAACTTTCGGTAAATTTTCAATTAAAAATGTAATAATAAATTTTGAGCATATTTTCTTATTAAACACCACTCTGTCTGTTTGCTCATAGTAATTGAAAGAACTTGTTTGCACAAAAATTTCATTTGGAAAAACTTGAATCTGGCTTGCACTTTAAAATTCGGAGTATAAAAACTATGGAGGATTAAGTGATTTTTTTCGGCTCATCCTTTAAATTTTTGACACATGTTTCTAGGGGAGACATTGCATTTCTCCTCAAAATACTTTAAACCCTGAAGATGTTATATATTTGTTTTTATATGCTTTATGTTTGCTGAAGATGTAAAAATAGATCATTTTCCGACCGCAGAGCAAGAACAGTATTTAAAAAGACAAAAATCCAAAAAGAAATGTAAAAATGAAAGAAAAAATAAATGAAAATATGGAACCCAGCAAGTCAAAAAGCAATATCGGGCTGAGACATTCCTGAAATATATATATATATATATATATATATATATATATATATATATATATATATGAATATTAAACAAAAAAACTAATGGTCTCTTATTTAATTCTCATAACTTTTATACGTACGAGATTAAAAAATATCTAAGCAGTAAAATTTAAAGAAAATGTAAGACAAAGTGCAAAAAATCTTATAGAAAATTGTTATAATCATTATAGTGTTTTGTAAAATGTTGAAAGATAAAGTAATTACTTTCAGGCAAAGTTAACACCAATTTTCGAAAATTTTGAGTTAAAGGCAGTTGTAAAAATAATCATTCCGTTACCGTAAATTTTTCTCGAAAAATAGCTAATATTTACTATTATTGTTCAAAGTTTCAATAAATTTTTCCATATATCAGTAAAAATATAGATTGAAATTTTTGAAAAATGTTGAGTACAAGCTTGTTGGTTTCAAAGAATGTTGTCAAATACAATGAGTAAGAATATGACTTAAAATTATTTTCCTATTCATGTAAAATTTGTTTAGAAATTCTAACTTGATATTCAAAATGAGCAGTATTATAAGTAATTTTTCCATAAACTAATTGTTTATCAATGTAATTTTTTTTATAATTTAAGATGTTCTAAATTAAGCGAAACAAACTAGTTTATTCAGAATATATTAATTCAATTAAGGCTTTTAATTAAACTAAGTAATATCCGATCCCACTACTTTGTTTGTAAGGACAAGAACCAGGTATTAATTATTTTTCTCAATTTATTCAGATTGTATTAGCTACATTTATTTTAAGTTATGTAAAAACCTTTCATTTATCTTGAATATAAACGCAACTACCTTGTTCATATGTAGATAACATTCCAGTAAGTTTAAAATACCTCGGGCCAAATTTAAGGCAAAATTCTCTGTAAAAATATGTATTGTACAAAGCGATAAGTTGATTAAACAGGAACTTTACAGGGTTTCTTTGTTCAGGGTTCACAGAAAAATTATTTCTAGAAAAAAAAAATCTAACTTGATAGTCAGCTGTATTAACATTATTAGAAATAAATTTATTATTCGAAAAAAACACTAGAGTTTGATGTTTTCATGTTAAATACAGTTTTTGGATGGTTAATTCAAGTGTCAGGAAAAATTACGAAAGGATTCACATCTTCATATACGTAATAGACAGAATGATCTAATAATTTTTATATAAGTTTTGCAGGAAGATGTTAATTACAAAAAATGATAGCCTTAAATACTACAGCCCGACTTCGATTGTTAGATTTATTTTCGATTCAGAAAATGTATTAATTTACTCATCATTAATGTTTCTTTTAAATCTTATAAAATGAATAATACAAGTGCAAAAACTATGCACATGTTTTTTTTTCCTGAAAAATAATAAGTATACAGTAAAAATAATATAATCTAAACAGCAAAATATTCAGATATTAAGAAATTGTATGGCAAAGTGTTTTAAAAAAAATCTTGGGTAGAATAGTGCATTCATTACAGAGTTTTCTAAAATGACAAAATATAAAATAATAATGCTTACGTAAGAAGGTAAAAGTTCACGGTGAATTCCAATATCTTTGTGTTAAAAGCAGTTTCTTTTCAGTTGTAATAATAATTTCGGAACCATATACATTTAGCGAGAAAACTAGCTAATATTTATCGTTATTGTTGAAAGCTTAAATCAAATTTTCCATACATTAGAAAATTTATAAAGTAATGTTTCGAATAAAATTAGTACAAAATATTTATTGTTAGTTTCATATAGTATAATCAAAACTCATTGGTTACAAAAAGAAAAAGTCTTAAATTTAATTTACCCATGCATATAAAATTCGTTTGGAAAAGAATTGTTTGTAGGAATTCTAACTTAATATTTTTTTCAAATATTAACAGTATATTTCCAATAAACTTACTTGTAATTATTTCATAATTTAAGAGAGTTTTTTTATACTAAACAATGTGATCTAAATTTAGTTTTGATATATTAATTCGTTTAACTAAACGTTGTTAGAAAAAGATGCATACATGAAGAAAAAAATTAACTTGAGCTGTTAAAATATCAAAAATAAACTTGTTGAATATTAAACAAAATTGTTAGACTTTAAAGAAAAAGAGTGAGTTTTCGGAAAAGCTAAATATATGTGAATGTATGTTAAAGAAAAAAATAATTCAAGAAATAAAAAAAAATTGTCGTAAATTATTTTTTAAAAATTAAACTTATTGAATATTTCAGATTGTGTAAGTTATCAAAGAATATAGTTCTATTCATTGGATAAAAATAGGTGTTACCTTCATTTATAATTCATATAAGTATATTTATCAGAATTTTTGTAGAATGTTAAGATGTATAATAACAATAATTACATAAGAAGGTAAAATTCCAGAAACAGTGTTTAAAAAAGTGTTTCTTTTCAATTATAAAAATAATAATCATTTCGTTACGATACATTGTACGCATAAAAAAGTTTTAAACTTCTATTAAATAATATTTAATCAAGTATAAACAATTTTATGAACATTCAAGTACTTATATACATGCAAAATAAAAATGCGCGTAAACCAGAATAAGAAAAAAAATCCTATTCATTCAAACGAAAAAAAAAATATTAAATAATAATATCAAATTCAACAACTTTTGTGGAAAAATAAGAACTGCCAAATCATTTATTTAAAATGCATTTCTTCTAACTCGTGCAAAAAAAAAACAACTTTCAATTTATCTTGAGCAAAAATACTTTTATTTAATTTATATTTCAAACATCCGATGGCGCGCAGAATTCAGTCGCCCTCTTGTAGAATCAAGATGAGACAAACTGAAACAAGATAAAACCGAACTTGTTCACGTTGATTACGAATATATTACATCGCAGTTTTTTAAAAAAAACAACTCGAATCAACACTAGGAGGGGGGGAATTCAACTTAAAAACGCGAAAAAAAAATTAACAAAGGGAAACAATTCAACTCATCAGATGGTGGAAACAACTCAACTCAACTCGACCACCGCCTGTGCATTGAAAATTGAAACCAAAACTGCAGCAGGAGAAAAACAACTCAATTCAACAGTAGGAGGGAAACAACTCAACAACAGGAGGGAAACAACTCAACAACAAGAGGGAAACAACTCAACTCATTTCGACCACCGCGTGCAGCCTGTGCAGCCTTTTATCGAAGAATTGGCCTCAACTTACTTAACCTACATAGCAATTTGTATAATTCTTTCTTGAGTACTTATGTAAAAAAAAAATTATTTCAACTCTTCCGTTTGATCATTTGAGTATTAAGAATGCTACTTATGTGGTAAAATTTACATATTTTAGTAGCTTTAAGTAAATCGTAAACATTTTAAGTATCAGAATAGAAATTAAAAACCTAACTTCAAAATAAAAACGTATGACATAAAATTTTAAACTGTGTATCATATTTAACATACTTTGATAAATTAGCGAGAAGCCAAAATGAATTATGCGAAAAAAATTACAATGGATTAAATAATTTGAATATGACACATTTTGAAAATATTTTAATAATACTAAAATAATTTGTAATAAATAGCACAGAATGATACTCTAAATAATGACACGAAATTAAAGCAAGCCGCCAGTCCGCAACCACGACCACTAGAAAATTCAGCCACTTCAATCTGCATGAATTTCTCTGATCTGTATGTTCTACATGACTTTCACCACAGTTTTAAAAAATGGTTCTGTTACTGAAGAAATTTGATATTTCTTTAATTTAAAATTCTAATTTAACCTCTTGTAAGAAGTGCAAAAATTCTTCTATATAAACTATATTCTTATAAATGGAATATATTTCATTTAATTTTTTTCATTTAATTTTTTGTTATTCACTAATTCGTGTCATAAAATCATATTCAATTTCCGTGTAAAGCTCAGTATACTTTTAGTTAACCAGTTATATAAGAATGTAATTTGTAATGGATTTAAGACAACATGAAACGTTTTCTTCTGCTTTTGTTTCAAAGTATTCCAAGAATTGATTGAATGATTGTTTCAGTTCGCACTTGAAGCAACGCGAGAGCTATTGGTAACATACCTCGTAATTTTGGACTTCGCTTGAGTAATGAGGACTCCTTCCAAATTTCCACACGACATCAAATGAGAGAACTTGAAGCCTGAGCTTATTTCAACCTCGCCACATGGTGGGTCATTAGTATCATATAGACTCGAACCCACAACTAGAAGCAAACAACGATGACCGCAATATTTCAAGAAAACCACCAGGTTTCTGAGAAATGTTTTGACAGTCACAAAACAAAAATAGTAGTCTCGTCTGAAAAATGTGCATAATTAGCTCCGATCTAGGTTATTTCATATTTATAAAGTTTCTTCAAATCATAAAACATTTCCATAATTGCCGAATTTGGAAGTTTTCTTGAGAATATTCCTTTATTCTGAATATCAGGAATAATTCTTCAAATGAAATAATTTCGGCAATTTCTTAAAATTCTGTTAAACTTTAAATAAAATTAAGATACTATTCGATGGTTAATATAAAATACATAACTTTTTAAATGCAACTATGTCTTCCCCTTTTCTTTTAAATACCTTAATATTTCATTTCAAATATTTTAGAGTAAATTCGGATTGAAAAACCATATTTATCCTTTTCGGAATTTTAACTTTAAGATAAATTTCATGTTTAAAGAAAAACCTTTTACAAGGCCGAGCTTAATTTTACAAAAAAATGTTACACGTTCTATTATCAGATAGTTTCCGCACAGACATGTTCCACGTTAAAACTTGCTCAGACCATGTAAAGCGAAATTCGTATTTTATTAAATAAAAAAAGATGGATTCCGAGCTTAATCGTGTTAAGAGCAAGATGACTGTGTTTGATAAAATTGATTCTTCGAAGCTCTACCATTTTAAGTAAAGTTTTTTTTCTTAAATTTACAGTTGTCGTATCCATTAACATTATAGATGAACTCACCAATTTCCAACAATTGTGTAGAGGATCTTTAGCAGAAGAGATAAAAATCTTATCGAGGATTCTGGTTGCTCCTACAACCATAAAAAGGCAATTAAAGTCTCAACACAAACATTCTAACCATAAATCAAGATCAGCGTCAAGCAACGGGTCTCTCGTGTAATCGAGAAACGACTAATGGTGATTTCGGAAAGATAATCGTGAGCAAGAGGTGTTAGGAGTGAACAAAGTCCCCGAATACCAGCTAATAGCCATCTAGTTAAAAATAATTACTTAGTGTTGTGTCCCAGGCGACTGCAGAAAGATTACACGAAAGAAGTTTAGTTGTAACGCGCGTGCTTCTCTAGGAAGTTTCGAGACAGAGCTTTGGAATTCATGAAAAAGAAACAAAATATATATAAATGAAATGTATTATTTTGAAAAGATATGAAAATTATTTATTGAGCTTGCTAAGACTGTTAGAACATATGAGGGTCATTCAATACTTAACAGACAAATAACTTTACAACAAAAATTGCTTAATTTTATGCTATTTTTTATTTACTTTTCGACATAATCTTCACCAATTTCTTTGCACTTGTGCCATCCTTTCAGGAAACTTCTTGTCTCCTTAGCGAAGAATTCTATATCTTGATCTCGAAGTCAGTTGTGCTTTTTTTCGTTACCCTTTTGTTGTTGTTAACTTGATGTCGCGTAAAGCATTTTTCCTCTGAACAAACAGATAAAAATCCGAAGAAGCAAGATCAGCGCCTTATGGAGCATGAGGTAGAAGCTTCCAACCTACTTTGCAAACAATTTCTATTGTCAGTTGTGCCATATGAGGTCGAGCGTTGTTTTGTAGAAGATGCACACCTTTCCTCAAATATCACGAAAAATTCTCCTTTATGTAGAAGTTGCTGGTAATGCGTTATCTCTCCAACTAAGCATAGAAAATCGGACCATGGGCTCTCCACTCGTTGGTGCCGCTTTTGCTATAGCTTTTAAACTTTTTCCAGCTACGCGAAAGAACTCGCGCTCTTTATGTAATTACTGCCGAATTCTTTATTCATCCAAAAGAATATTTCTGATAGTTTAACATATTCCTAAATTAAAAATCAGATCACAAATGCGATTTTTGAAAAGTAATTTTTTCCAATGGACACACCGTCTTGACTAAGACATCAAATGTTATTTTTAGGAAGATATAAATCGAAATGCTGACTTATACTTTTCGCAAGGATGCCAACTAAAACTTACGAAAGTTCCAATTGTTTGCAATAAGAATTCCCTTCACAATAATTGTCTGTTTAAATATTGAACGCTCCTCATACGCAAGTATTTGAAGTAACAGATTTAGGTAATATTGATTGATTGATTATTAAAGTCATATTTGGAAGCAACGTGGTGACTATTTGTGATAGACCGTGTAATTCTGAGCTCCGAACGAATTTTTTTAATATTTTGTTTGCTTTATAACAAATTCTGGTTTCAAAATAATATTTTTTATTAAGCTGTTTGGTGAGCTGAAATGAAATTGAATGCTCCAATTTTTCTTCACATTAATTATATACATAACTTTTGAGTTATTTTAATTTTTTCAGCTATTATTCTCTGCAAAAGTTTGAAAGGCATTACATTGGGGAAAAGGTTATAGTGTTTCATGTTAAGCTTTCCCATGAGGAAATGAACTGTATTCTAAATACATAATACTCCCATTGAAATCATTCCCGTCATGTTTGACGGTAGGTGAACCAACAGTTTTCTAACTCGGAGTATAAAGGAGTATTAGAACCGAACGGTCACTGGAAAGTCGCATCCTTTTCCCCTTTAGGGTTTTCTGAAAATGTCACCCTTTAATGTCACAATTTTAAAGCTTATGAAACATTTAAGTGTTATAGAAGGTGTGGCTATTAAATAATAAGATTGACGTTGTAAAATTTTTTCTTCATGTCATAGATATTTACTTATTATTAAATTTCAACCCTTTCGCTACCGGAGGGAGAAAAAAGAAGCGCTTCTCTGGACCCTAGGCTTCTTATAGCGGAGTGTTACGCTGTGTCCAGACGATTTTAGATATTGAGCCTAATGCGCGAAAAAAATTCCTCTAAAATTGGCTATTCATTAGAATATTTTGGTTTTTACTTATATTATATAAAATGCATTAAAATTAATATATACGAAAGAAAAAAAAAAAGATTTAATCAAAAATTGTATGTTTTATACATAAAGTTACATAAAAAATCATACCATTTAAGAAAATACAAAATATACTTACATTTGTTGCATAAATTTCATGGTGTAATGATGTACCATTACATGGAATATTAAGATATCAAAAATGAATCTTGTTTTGCTGTTTGGTATTTTTATAAGAAAAAATTCTTCAACGCATAGTCCAACGTCACACATGTCTTACACAAATATTTATCAACTTTTGACGGTTCACGCAAGATTTTTAGCAAAGGGCACATCTTCTTCGTCCTTTTTTCCCCATTTAATGGCTATGTACAGATTTGAATTATTTTCGATAACATTACTGTTAGATTCATTCCTTAATTCGCAAATCTCAGTATCAGATATATACTTTCTTTTCGTCATGACTGTCGCTACAAATAAAAACCGACCGAATGAAACGAACAACTGGGAGCATCTGCTACTAAAAGCTCTAACTCCCATAAACATCCATAAATTCTCATTCGAACTTCTAAGAAAGCAAGAAAGAAAAAAGCTAACCGAATAAAGTGCACCCTTTAAATCATGTCATTATATTTAAAGAGCCGCGCCAAAACACGTGCTTTTAACAATTACTTCCCCCCCCCTCCTGGTAGCCAGAAGAGAAATCTAAGCCTATATCACCAAAGTCAATACCCTAAATAACCTATTTATATAGATTTCGCAGGATTGTAACGCCATATAGTGACATTAAAAAAATCAAATAAGACGTTCTGATCAAGTGTATCTCTATTGATACGTTGGGCCGTAGAAGACACTCACGGAGTGTATATAATATAATGCGCTGGGCATAGGAGAGGAAACACGAGCGTATCAAACATGATACGCTGGGAAAGAACGGGTTAATGTACACATTTCCTCTAACCCTACAACGCTTCATGCAAATCTTCAAATGTTTGAGTATTGGAAGTCTTTTTCAGCTCCTTCCGGACAAGAGTCGCTTTCTTCGTCATGGCTTCAACTACTAAAATCTTGTTCCTTTTAATTCAGATTTCTCCTTAGAAAGAAGTCATATGGCTCAAGATTCGGCGAATAAAACGGATGGTCTAACAATGAGATGTTGTACTTGACTAGAAACCCCTTGACAATCAAAGAAGAATGATTTGTCCTTCCACAATTAGGGTCGTTTCCCCCTTATTCTTTGACAAAAATTGGCAAGAAGGTGAACGTAATAATTTTGATTAATAGTTTGACCATTAGAAACCCAGTGAAGGTACACAATACCATGAATATCGAAAAAAAAAAACATTTATCATTGGTTCAAATTTTGATTCGCTCATTCAAGTTTTTTTTCGCTCTCGGTGAAGATGACTCTTCCAGTTCATGCATTAGAGCTTCATTTCAGGATCACAAGTAAAGAACAACGATTTATCCCACGTTATTGTTCTTTCCAAAAAGTTTTAATAGTGCTTTTTCCAAGTTTCAAGTGAAATTTCATAATTTGTTGCTCATTTATCAATTTTCCGGCGAAACAAACAAACAAAAAACACGGCTATACGAATTTGCTTACAAAAGTGAGAAGCACTGCATTCGAAAGAGAAGGCTTCAAGCTAAACAACTGTCGATCGCTATGGTTTGGCGCATGCGTACTTCTTCAGTAGTAGCATTAATCTCGTTATTTAATATCTATACCTAGAATGTCACGAAAACTCTTTTTAGGTGTGATATACTTTAAAACAAGGAATTGTAGATTGTCATCTAATAATATATTCATCTTTAGAATTAACTAGCTTTCACTTTTAAGCAATTTCAGAAACATATTACCCACAAATTAAACAAGAAAAATAACTAGATCGACTACATTTTCTTTCTATTAATCGCAACATTTTTTCGCAACTTATTTCACTGTACCGAAATCGCTATCTATGCGCTGTCAAACAAATTTTATTGTTTTATCGAATTGATATATTTTGTGACTCAAACAACACAAGATAATATTGGCAAAAGCGATCAGCTCGTCAGCGAGAATTAGGGAAAAAAATTCCCTACGCGAGTATTGCTCTGTTTAGTTTTAGTTTTTATTAACGTCGCACTAGAAGCAACACGAGGGCTATTGGCGACGGATCTCGTAATTTTGAATCATGGTCAAGTGACGAGCACGACACTTGAGCTGGCACCCCCCTCTCCTAACATCCACACCACGCCAAGGCAGAACTTTGGGCTCCGAACAGATTTAATGTGCATCAGCTCCAGCTACACAGCGGGGGTCTTTGGCGGCCAATGATCGAACCCGCGACCAAACGAAAAACCGCCGTCCACGAGTCCACGATCTTGATCACTAGGCTACCGCGGCCCATTGGTCTGTTGCAACTATATCGGTTGAAATTCATTTTGCGAGCTACACTCGTCTGAACGCATTCTGATGCTCCATATGAATGCAATCTGGACTCTTTCATGACTGTCACAAGGTTAAATGAAGTTGTTTTCAACCTTTTCTGATATCCCGAATGTTAAATCCATGCGAATACTTCTAGCAAGACACTTTTCCCTTAGCTCATATATCATGGTAGTAACACATCGATCAATAACTCCCGAGTCTAACATTGAAAACAACATTTTTTTTGCAAATTTTTTTTTTTATTCATCAACATAACACCTTTTGTTAATCACCTTTAGGGTGATACAATCGTTCCAACGCTTTCCAAATCTTCCCCCAAATTTTTCTTTTTCCGCAAGAAATTTTTTGTTGCGAGTAAGATAAACAGCTTTTCTGAATCATCGACTAGTTGTTGTTTTGTTCCATCGAAGCAATCGCGGCACCCACTTGAAAAACCTTTTCACTTTCAAAAACCTTTTCAGTAAATACACTCCATATGATATCTGTGTCATCTCAGCAATCTCACTGAGCTTCACCTTACGATCTTCATTATAATTTTTGTCACTTCACTCACATTTTCCGTGTAACGGCTTCCACAGGTCTACCCGAGCTGTTCCGCGTCATTTGTGTCGTACGACTCTGTCTGGCAAACCACCGACAACTGTTGCTTTGATGGAGAAGAGTCCGGGTAACATTTTCAATCCATTGTTTCGCTTGCACGGTGTTTTTACCATTAAAACAATGTTTATCAGAACACGAAACCTCGGTTTTCCATTTTTAAACAAACTACAAAACGACTTTTATCAACCTCGATAACTCAGCTGTTTCTGGTCCGATCGACTTAATGTTTGACACGTTTCAAGCAAAGGCTTATACCTAGAAAGACCTGGTTACTGGTTTACTACGAGCGCCATCTCTGGGTGAGTCTCGGGAGTTATTGATTGATGTGTTACATTCTCTAGAATCACTTTTGAAACTTTTTTTGTTTCAGTGATGATAAAGATTTAGTCAATTTTCTTACACGCTTAATGCTCGAGCAGGAGGGTGGTAGCAATGAATCTGTCTCCTAGAGAGACACTAACTTCGTGAAAAGATGACACAAAACTTGTTTCTAAATCAACAGTGGCAAAAAAATTCTGAAAAGATGCTTAATATTGCCATACATATTGCTTTCTCTATCTGGTATCAATACTAATAAAACTATATACCACAAGTTTCTAAAGTAAAACTTAAGACAATATATATATAATGTTTAATGTATTTATTTATATGCAGATAAATTAATTAAAATGATATGGAAAGTAAAAGAAATATCAGCATTTGAAAGAGTAAACAAACATGGTCGATTCAAAAGAGATAAAAACGAAACATAACAGCTGATAAGCATTTTTTTACTTTGCAAATGTTTTTATTTAGGTTTTAAGAAATATTGTGTTATCTGCCCATAACATCGTAAACATTAAAATGAAAATGTTCAATTATAAATGGTCATACTTCAAACAAAATATATGGATTCAGCTGTTATTTATTCAATATTTAAATTGTACAAAAACACGTTTCGAAAAATTAATTACAAAGCTGAAACAACAAGCAATACCGAAAACTAATAAAATCATCCGATTTTAGATTAAAAAAAAACAATATCAATATGAATAGAATTAATTTGAGTAATTTAGAAGCAACAAATTACATGATCACACATTTATAAATAAAATTGGAATAAATCCAAACAAAATGCATAAAAATTCAATGAACTCAAACAAAAAAGTCTAAGAATAAAAAACTTACAATTCACCACAAAGAGTAAGAGTTACAATCTATTTAAAGAATTGATCACGCAGTATACTCTACCGAAATTGGCCAATCAGATAAAAAAAAGACATTAAAATCTTAATTTAATTTAATTTATTGCTTGAAATGTAATATTTATATAGCAGAGTACTTTTGTATTAGTGTTATGTGGTAAATGTGCAGCATAAAAGTCATGACTGAACAATAAATGGCCCAACCAACTAAAATTTATTTTCTCAGGTAATTCTATGAGAATCAAATCAATTATTTAATCTAAAGTGAAAGAAATCTTTAGTAAACATTCCAGAATACCATGGTCCAAAGAGAACATTGATTTTCCTTACGTTGTATGGCTTGAAAGAGAAAAAAAATATTTTTGGGAAACTTTTTCGCATTAAAAGAGTTTCAAGAATCTAAAAAACTAAAAAAAGTTTTAAATGTTACAGAAAAGTACTTATATAAGCGAATCATTTCCGTTTTAGTTCTCATAAGTCATTGAAGGCTTTGATTTTTTGAAAAAGAAATAATCAGATCCATAGATTGGAAAGAAGTCCAACGCAAGGCATACGTTTATAACTCCCGCTGCAAAGCGTAGCCATTAATAATTCGAAGGGAAACAAACTAAAACGTAAGAAAAGAATTAAAAGCGCAGATCTCTTATCTAGCAAATAGTTTCTTCTCTAAAACAGTCCTAACAGCTCATTGCCTATAGATTCAACGAATGCAAAAGCAAGTAATAGATTTCTGGAGTAAATTGTATCTGAAAGTATTTTCTCTCACTGTGTTGATTCCGGTTCAATGCAATAAAAGCAAACTTTATTGCTTAAATATTAAATATATATTTTCATGAAAAATATAATTGTTTCATTTCGTAAAACAGAACAGTTACTTTTTTTTATTAGCAGTTAATATATTTCCGTCAATAATGCCACGAAGCATATCCGGATATAATACTTCTATTCAGAAGTTTCATCTTTAAGAAAATGTAAAAATTTTATTTAAAAGCCCTTCAATTCTTAACAGGGAATGTTTCTCACATGCTTAAAGCTATATCATTTTTAGAACAAAAAACTGCACATTTCAAAGGAATTTGCTAGTCAAGGAAGCGCAAAATATGAACCCGCCTTCTACTACTATCACTTTGGATGATGCAAATTCTGTGCCTGTGTTCAGACTGTTCAGTACCTTCTGAAGAAACTCCTAATTACTGACCTTAACTGCCCCATATCAATAACATCCAGACAAAAGTCAGACACAAAATAAAACATTATAAGCACATGAGAATTCACCCTGACATAACAACAAACTACGAGAGAGTATCATAAAGTCTTAATTATTACTAAGAAATAACCGAAATCAAATTCATTTCTCGTGTTAATTGATCCTTATATACGTAATGTCTTAAATTACAGCAATTAAAATTAATTTCTTTCGTTTCAGGCAACCGTTGATTGAAGTAACCCGCATAAATTGAAAAATTGAAGTAACCCGCATAAATTGAAAAATTGAAGTAACCCGCATAAGATTGAATACGGAGATCTCCGTATTCATTCTACAGAGTTTTACTATGAGGGTTTTCGGAAGGTCAAGAAATGCTGGAAGAAATATACAAGTGTGGAGAGTGACTATGTAGAGAAGATGAAATAATAAATAAAAATTAAAATGATCCCTCGATTATTTTGAGTAATAATTAAGACCTTACGATATTCCGGTGTAAAATTAAAAACTTTACAATATTACGAGTTACTTCAATCTACGACGACTTTCTGAAGACAAACAAATCAATATTAACAGCAGCAGTTTACACAGTTATGTCCAAAAGGTTTGCGATACTGGGATGTTTGTGATTTTCTCACTAACCACAGAAATCTCTTAGTAATTTGAATTGCATGCAGTTAAAATAAACGTGAACTAAATGAAACGTGAGTAAGTAAATTAGATGAAGGTGAGAAGTGTGGTGAAATTGAATAAGAAGTATAATGACATATTTGTGAAATGGAATTTTAAGGGGGTCAGACGATAACGATATGTTGTTAGATATTTACAGATATTAAATAATTATAATTAATCGTTTGAATAGAAGTGACTCCTATTTAGAGTAATAAGAATTGAGTCTGTTATAAACGAGAAATGTGTGAATAGGAGCGAGTTAATTGATAATCCAAGGCTTTTATTTTAGAATACAAACAAGAATTAACTGAATTAAGAGGTATTCGAGAGAGAGAGAGAGAGTGAGGTTCTCTCTCTCTCTCTCTCTGTGTGTGTGTAGATATTCTTAAATAATAAATTTTATCCAAGTATCTCGGTTACTTCTTAGTAATAATTAAACCTTCACGGTACAAGTAGTCCATCAATAGCATAAATTTCTTGGATACTTTATTGACATCAAAGCATATACAGTCGAACTATGTGCTTTACTAAACCTTTTTAATGGGTTTCCTTTAACTCGCTTTATATATCTGAGTCAAAACTTTAAAAGCTTTTTCTCACATTCTAAAGCACTTAGTTAAGCTGAAATTTTCTATTCGCGCTTATTTTGGATAACAATAAGACAATTTAATTATAATTAATATAACTTGATTGATTAGAATTCATTATTTAAAAAAAAAAAATATTACTCCAAGTTTCTCGCTAAGTCGTCAAATCCCTTGCTTAATTGAGCTAAAAAAATTTACAGGTACTTATTTTTGATGATAAATTAAATAAAATTCAAATAATAAAACCAATTGTTAAAACTAATTATTGAATAAATTCAATTTGACGCAATGTTCCCTTTTTCTCTTAAAATTTAAGATACAAAAAAAAAAAAATTGTCACATAAAGTGTGAAGTTTGAAAGAAAATCCATGTTCAAAAAACTGATTTTTTACTGATTATCCCGCACATTTATTTAATGCCAACAAAAATTTCCTATAACCCTAATATACCTGATCTGGTACCTGTTGCCATTCAGGATTTTGGGATTATCTCAAGAACACTGTTCATTTTCAGTGGGTGGCCACAGAAGTGTAGTGGTCATCGTCACGGACATGTGGCCTGCGTCATTTCATCGAGTAATGGATTAGTGCCCTCATGCCACTTAAAACCCACCATTTAGAGGAACTGATGAACGTTATATATAAATCTGGTCAAGATCTCAAGTATTCCCGTTAACGTAGTGTGGAAGTTCTGAGAAAAAGGAGCCAGCTCTGTTGTCGTCCTTGTTACACCTGACCAAGGCTCAAAACTATAAGGTCCATCGCCAGTTGCACTTGTATACTTCTCACTCATAACGACGTTAATAAACAACCACATTTACATCACATTATATATCATTATGCATGGACACGGCAACAATGACTGATGTTATAAAAAAGACGAGGAAAACATTTTAGCGAAGAAATGTTAAAAATTATACCAAAAATTGGAAACCCTGAATTGTATAATGAACTAATAAAAACTCTCGTCAACATATAAAAATATGTTTTTAAAATTTTCTAATCAATAAATATGATTAATTAATATAATTTATTCAAGATATAACTTTCAGTGCAGTTATCTTACTTACGCAATATGAAATTAACATACATTACTACTAGACGTTTAGGTAATATAGTAAAATAAATTAGTTTAAATATGGTATAGCTGAAAAATTTCTTTTGAAAGAAAACTTATGCGATTTAAAAATCTCTTTATTAGGAATATATTTAACATATTTTAAAGTCGAAAGTCCTTATAAATAAAATTCATAAAATAATTCATTCGCAATATCAAATTTAAATTTGTTAATATTGAAATTTTCTGTTGTTCTTAGTCGCCGGCATCCCTTTATATAAAAAATAAATGACAGGAAAAAAATCTCTGTCCACTATTTAATGAAAATATTAAATTTTGAAATTTTTAAATGATTTGTTGTATTAAAAAATACAAAATATGTGAATAATTCTTGAGAATAAAAATACTTGTTTAAAAAAGGAAAAAAGAGATTATTTTATCATACCTATTACCATTTTCCTGGCAACGTAAGTGAAATATTATTTCCATATTTATTTTTATTAGTTTCTTAGAAAGAAATAATAATAATACTGATTAGATGTAATATATATATATATATATATATATATATATATATATATATATGTATGTATGTAATAATAAAACTAATAATAAAAGCATAATATAAAGGCATAAATTTTACATCACAAAAAATTATTATCGTGATCCGCTAATAAAACTTTTCAAAATGTATATTTCCCCTCAAATTATTTTCAATACTTTTTTTTTTTTTTCAATTTTCAGCTGACTTTATTAAGGTAATCCCCCATCCTCTTTTCTAGTATTTTGGTTTTAAAATCTTCCTTATCTGTTCTTTTGAATGAATAATTTTTAAAGCTTAAATATTTGGGAAATTATTTTTAGTTTCGATGTACATGATTGGCATCGGTAGCCTAGTGTGGTCACTGTCACAGACTCGCAGCCGGCGATTTTCATCGAGTCGAGGATTTGTGTCTTGATGCCACAAAAGAACCCCGCGTAGCTGGGGTTCATGCACGTTAAATCTGTCGGGGCACTAAGTTTTCCCATGAGTGTGTTATGGATGTTAAAAGAAGGGGGAAGTGAAAGCTCAAGTGTCGTCCTCGTCACTTGACCAAGGTTCAAAATTGCGAGGTCCGTCAGCAATAGCCCTAATGTTGCTTCTAGTACGACGTTAATAAGGCAAACAAACAAACAATCAATATACATGTTATTGCTTGATGCTAAAAGTAGCAGAATTCCAATTCTTCAATCATGTGAAGACAAATACTGGAATCATATTCAAGAAAGCTCTTAAGGCTTCTGAGTACACGCCTTTTTGATTTCGTGGACGTAATGATAATCCTATGGAATTTTGACTTTAATTCTCAAACATTTACTACTTGATCTATTTTAATACAATAAAGTGCATCTGAAATTGCAAAAAATAATGAATGCTTCGGCGGAATCATTTTTTCCTTCGATTTTTAAAAACTCTTAAAATATTTTTAAAGACCGGAAAACTCACAAACGAATCAATAAAATAGATATAAATTTTTTTTAAGAATCGGAGTTGAGTGAGTGAATGTAAAGTTTATTGGCGCAAGAGCCAGATATGGCTATGCTGCGCCAAACAAGATTAAACTGTGGTCTAGACGTGAAGCTGAAAAAAAAAAGACGAAAAGTGGTTGACAAGAAGGAGGGTCGAAAATAGAGAAGGATTGCTATGGTATCCCGGGAGTGCGTCACTCATGTTTACCAAAGACAGAAAAACCCATGGGAAAGAAAAAGATAACTAGGGTGCATCGGGATCATGATGCCCGTACTTACCTGAAGAAGGCAAGTCCCTTACGACCCCTGATATAATCCCCAGGGGCAAAGTGCCTGGCTATACCCCCAGGCGCTGGGTACCCATTGTAGTCGTCTCTTATAACATGCATGAGCTACTGTGGGACTATTCTGTCATTCCTGGTCACCACACGGGTCGTTAAGAATCGGAGGAAAAAAGTAATTCCACACAAGCCTTCATTGTTATTATTTCTTGCTCTTTCTAATGCACTTTATTACATTCAAATAGATCAAATAATAAAGATGTGAGAATTAAAATCGAAATTCCATAGAATTAACATTACGTCTCCGAAATTAAAATGGCGGGTAGATGGGAGCCTCAAAAAGGTACCTCCTAAAGTTATAAGAAATTGCATTGGTAAAGCTATATACATTCCTTTTCATAGCGATAGGGGAAAAGAAATTCGTTGCAATGGATCAAATATATCTGTTTTTGTTATTCTTCATGAGTGAATATTGCAGAACTAACAATATTTCCATTAAAGAGGTTTTTGAAGGTAGTAGAAACGATTTGTATTTTTCTCCAAACAAAATTTTTTTAATAATTGTAAAATTAAATGAGATTATTTAATGCACTTCAAATACGATATTGAACTTCTAAATTGCTTTCCGTTTCGAGAAGTACTTTTCTCTTGTTTAAAAACATCCAAACTGTTAAATTATAAATATCTTTTTTTCCTAAACAGGCTGCCTCTTATTAAATAAGACTTCATAGAAATATATTATATTTAAAAAAAAAACACCAATCGTGTATTATCATTTAACGGGAATTTAATCTAGAATAAAATTATTACGAAACTAGTATTTCAAAATATTTTTCTGAATTTTAAAAGGAAAACGAACAGGATTTAAGCATTTTAAAATACGTTTTTTCAAAATATAGCAATGCTTCAAAACATAGAATTCTAGATTCCGAAATCTCTAATTGAAAAAAAAAGAGGTTTTTATTTCAAAAGGCAAACATGAAGTTTCCAATTATTTTTTATGCATTGTTTTGACCTCTTATCGGATAAGTAAAAATAACTTATTTCATTGAAATATGATTTATTTACTCTTTACAAAGACCCCCTTTCTAAAAAAAGATTTCCTAGTTTCCGTGATTGCTTAAGAAACATCGTTAATGCATAACATCATCATAAACAAATAATAAGTAAACGAGGAAACTTAAATGTCACTAATCACGTATAATATATTGTGTTTCAATTATTTGACAACAATAATAAAAAATACAAAAGATATCAATCTATAGATAATGAGATTTTGTTGACGATTTAGATTCGTTTCTAATTTGTTTTATCTCATTAATGTAAAAAAAATAACTTATAAAAGTAAGATAACGAATGCTACGGACTCGACTGAGTTTTATATTAAAATGATATATGAATGGAGCTTCTGAATTATAAGAAACGCATTTTACCGTAGCAATTAAAACTTTTCCGGGTATAAAGTCTTTTTTATTGTACAGTAAAATTTCATATTGAAATTTGAAAGTGCTTTTCATTCGAATATCTTTTGATAGTAAAAATTCAGATTCAGTTTCGATTGTTACCGATGAAAGTAAATAGAAAACTGAAAAAATAAAAAAGTCTTTATGCGCAAATTTTATTAAGATATAAATGTTTGGAGCTCATTATTAATTTGATTTTTCAGAACAGAATTTTTATTTGCGATCTTTTCTTTATGATTATTTGTTAACGTGAATGAGAATGCTGTCATTATTTGTATACTTGAAAATAAAACATTAAGAAAAAGTTATACTAGTTTATGTTGATTTTCAGATAATCTTTTGTGTAAATGTAATATTTTTTTTCTGCTTTGTGTAACAAATGTCGAACATGCATAGTTTTTTATATTATTTTGTTAAGAAATAAATCACAAATGAATATATTAAATTAATATATCGTTTATTTTGCAACTTTTTTTTCTCATGTTAATTGCTTTTTTCTTTGCCTTTCACAATCATTCATTAAAAAACAGAGCACTTTTGATAACTATCAATCTTCTCTTTGATTGTGAAAGAAATGGGTATCATTTGAAAAAACTAAATATATTATGATGCAAATTGATTTATTAATTTCTAAAATGTTATTCATTTGAAAGCCGACTTCTTGCAAAATTAAATAAGAAAATTCGGGGATTAATATACACCAGTCTTTCTTTACTAGTATCTCTTTGAAAAAGAATACGATTAAAAATAGTACTGATATTGTTTATTACTTTCAAACCAAATTATAATAAAAATTTGAAAAATATTTTTTTTTAAATAATGTTGATACTAAAATTATCTGCTGATTAATTTTTATTATTAAAATAATTACTTTTAAAACACTTATTACTATTATTATTATTTATGATAACTGTTTATTATTGTAATGTTATATTAATATTGAAATATATATGTGTTTTAAACAAATATCATCGAAGGAAGTATATTAAACTCTCTTGGAGTTTTCATGCTACCAGTTTTATTTAGTTTACTTTTTATTAACGTCGCACTAGAAACAACACGAGGGCTATAAACTCAAATTCTTACGCCAACGGGAGGATTTGAGCCCCGACAGATTTAACGTGCATCAGCCCCGGCTACACGGCGGGTAGCTCAGCGGCCAAGGATCGAACCCGCGATTGTACGAAAACCGCCAGCCACGAATCCAAAACCATGGCCATTAGGCTACCGCTGCCGCTTTCATGCTACCAATCTACAAAATTAAAACTTTAATAATTCAAACAAAAGCAAATAGTTTAAATAATCAATATCTTTAGACACTTCAAACTGATATTGCTCTTTTATTTTAAACAAAATCATTAATTACTTATATAAATTTCTGTAGGCCGCAATTTCCCCTCTTTTTAAGGGCTTAAGTCCCTCATTTAAATTTGAATCGTTAGTTACCTCTTCTATCGACAAATTAAATCGACGTAAAAAAATTAATAGCATTTCGTAAATTTATAAGAACATTGAAATTAATTAATTGAAATTAATTAATTGAACATTGAAACTATTCAGAATTTTTTTTTTCTACTTTAGTTAACCGCAAAGTTGCTGAATTTTGTAGGTATTGTGACATATTCAATTTTTAAAAACAAACGATTTAATCTTAATGTGATACTTTTTTTATGATATTATCTGTTCAACTTTTAAAGGCAAACGATTTAATCTAATGTGATACTTTTTTTAAGATATTATCTGTTCAACTTTTAAAAGCAAACGATTTAACCTTTTGAGTACGGCTGGCCGATCTACAGGCCAAAAGGAATATACCCTTAAAAGCCGGCGCAGACCGATGTAGCGGCCAAGTCGTGCTTTCCCCTGTAAACAGCTTTCGAATCAGCATGAGGCCTATTATAGCCTCGGAACATCATCTGCTTGACCGGTTTCTTTTGTATTCAGAAGGAAGGGGGGGTGGAGTTTCCTCTTTCACCCTTACCTAAAAATCCCTCTTTTTTCCTTCATTCTCAAATTCTCACTAGCGGTGAGTGCATAGTTATTTTTGTAAGTGATTTTGTCATCTCGATTACTTAATCATTTCATTTTAAATTAATTTAATTTTTTAAAAAAAAAAATGCCTAAACGTAAAAGAGAACTTACCACGGAAGAGATTCAGAATATTTTAGCTGATTTAGAGACGAAATTTTTGATGATTCTGATTCTGATTGTGAGTTAGAAAATGAGGAAGATGATTTAGAGCAATCTTTAAATTTGAGTCGAGAGGTTGAAGATGAGGTTGTCTCCGAAGAACAAAATAAAAAAAATCTGGAACGACCCACAAATAACCCATAAAGCGACAATTTTACCTTTTACAGGAAATAATGTGATAAAAGGAGCCGCTGTAATGAAATTATTGGATTAATATGTTGAACTTAAACAATATTTAAATATTTGGAAATAAATTTTTAATTTCTAGTTCCACTTTATTATTAAAAGGTTCCACTTTACTTTGTTATTCAAATAATAATATATATAAATATTACTAAGAAATATATGTTACACAAAAATTTTATTTCCAAAGTTTATTCAAAAAAGTGTTATAACTTTAAGTGGTGATTTTTTTTTATGATTTTTATTTTATTTTTTTCATTCTAAAGAATATAATTACATATTTTCATAATGAATGTTTTTTTACTAATACACGTATTGCTATGCATTTTGCAGATTTAAAAATACCTCAGTTCTACATTTTTATTAACTTTTATACCTGTAAAACTACTTAAAATATATTTGTGGAGAATTTGAAGCAATTTTTGCATTCTGTTTTTGATGAAAATTTGTGCATAATTACACAATGTATTGCTGTACAGAAGCATATTTTTATTGTTATCTTAAGTTATGCTTATTGAAAAACAGTTTTTAAGAATTTTATATCGAAACATCAAAAAAAAAAAAACACTTTTTTTTTAATCGTGTATAAACAACAAAAAAAGAAAAAAATATTTGCAACAAAAAAAAATTACAGAAATATTTGTTATAGATTTTTAAAACTGTACATTGTATTCTTTCGAATTTATAAAAGCAAGGAACTAATTCCGACATTTTTTAATATGACAATTGATGTATAAAAGTTGAGTCTTCGAAACAAAAACTATTAATTTCGATATTTTTTTTTACAAATTTGTAGGAGACGAATATTACGAATTCTTTAGCATAAGAAAAATTCCCCGATTTATACAAAAACCTTAGAAGCAAGAATAAAATTTTTGCTTTTATTATATATTATACTTTAAAAGTTCTACAGTGTTGGATTTCCTGATTTTTCGAAACTTAAAAGAAGTTTTTTTTTAAAAAAAAAATATAATAAGTTTCTTTTATAATAATAATTACGATAAAATTTGCAAAATACTCTAAAATATATTTGAAAAATAAATATAATCAGAATCTAACAGATAGTTACATTGAAATAAAAAAAAATGTGTTCGTTTTCTTTTTTTTTTCTCGCCTATTTATTCATGAGTCACACTTTTTTATGTACGATAGTACAAAGAAAGGAATGTTCGGGTGCGTTCTAAGTCACCCGAAAGTTTGAAACTCTGAATAGAGAATCAAATGGCTCTTGTAAATGAGCATGAAAAACAAGTTGTAAAAGCTTTCATATCGACAAAGAATGCTTCTCCCTCTTGATTATTGTTGATTCTTTCAGGTTTTGGTCATTATTGATTATCATATGCCTTTTTGGTGTAATAAAACCTAGAAATGCACATCTGCCTTCTTGTAAATCTTCAAGGTTGCTTTCATGTAGCCGGAAAACTATTCTTCCGTGGTTCTTCCTCTTATTGCCGTAATAAAGCTTTAGAAAGTGATTTCCTTTTCTGTTACATTGTCGGACATAGGATAAATAGAAACTATGCCGACCAACTTAAAAGAAGGCCTTCTACTTTGCGAACGTTATCTGGAAACTGAAAATAACCGTTCAGAGAACTGATATTGTGTTAGATTTTGAGAGATAATGTAAAAAGGACCCAGTCACTTAGGGGACTGTCCAGACGAAGTGGGGGGAGGGAAAAAACGATATTTGAAGCTAAAGTTTTCCTTCGTTTTGAAGAAAGTAAAAAAAAATTGTTGTCAGTTTTTTCTAAACCGATTGAGGAGTCTGTGCGTTGAGAAGGAAAGGTTTTTGTAATTATTTTGAATGTTGATCGAAAGAGTTGTCTTCGTAGGAATGTATTGGCTTTGGCTCTATCATATGCACAAAATCACACACAAAAATCAGTTTATTATCGCACAAAAATCAGAGCAGTAATCTTAGAATTAAAACGATATTATGCAATTCTTTTGAAATTTTAAATAAAAAGTAAGGATTATCTAAAGGTTAAGAATATAACTTTTTGTACGAAAAGTGAAAAAAAGGTAAGAAGTTCCAGTATGTTGTCATTACTTGCAAAACAATTAAGTACAAATAAGAATCATATATTCCTTTTATATAAACAAGATTACCGAGATACATGAAGCTCCTCGGCATCTTAAAAATGTTTACAGTCATAATATTTTGTCTTCGATATCAGCTTATTGTTTGCGTTTTACTAGAAGTATTCTAAAAATTCAAAGCATTTCCTCTTTTTTACTAATTGAAACATTTATTACTATTGGGAAAAAAATAATTTTAAATTTCTTATGTGCATTTAAAGAATTTATTTTTAGGAACACGTAGGTAAACTGATAAATTATTAATATTTCATTTACAAGTAACATAAGGGACAAAGTAATAAGACGGTCCTCGTAATTTAAACAAGTAACGAGAACGATAGCCGAGCTAGAGCGTCCACTTCTAACTTCCACACCGCGGCAACGTAAGGATTTTGATTTAATGCGTATCAGCTCTGCTACATGTTGGAACACCTAATCGTCACCTTTTGTTTGACCTTACCGTCAAAACATGTGGAAACTACAATGTGGCACTATTTAACAAAGGCCAACATTTATAGCCTTAGGATACTCACATTTTAGAGCATAATGCGAAACACCTTTTTTTTAATGGTTTTGCTTTTTATTCATCTCATTTATTTGCCATAGTGAATATTTTATCATAATTTTCAGCATATATAGGAAGAATTAGATCAAAGAAAAATAAAGTTTTCATTTTTGAAAAATGCTTGTTAATAAAATTTAGACTTAATCTTAGGATTCATTCAATATTATAAATATTAATGTATCACAGTATAATGGATTATGGAACAATAAAAAATGACAATTATACATCAAATGTATCATTCCTTCATGGAAGATGTATAAGAAAATTCTTAAGAGTGTTTAAATTTTTAAGATTTCTCTGGCATGTTCTAAAAGAGAAAAACAATTATAAATTAAGTAATAATGAAGTTTCCAAAAGAGCATAGTTTATTTATGATGATATGTCTATTGTTATACAAATGCTGTGAATACTTATAAGAGCTTTTAAACTTACTTCATTATCGATTTGAGAAAGTCTGAATTTTACATTATAACATCAAGAGACAGGATCAGCAATTTTGCTTTTTATTTTATTTTGTATTACTGATTATAATTACGTGCAATTTATGAAGTATCATATTATTTTCTTCTTATTTCTAATTTGATTATTTTAAGTTTTAATACCAGGTGTGTATCAAATTCCTGCATTTAAAAGAATTAAAAATAAATTTAAAATATTTTATATCTATTTTAAAAAAATTTACTGAAAATCAAAATATAAATAAATTTTACTTGAATAATATCAATTAAATTTAGTTAGTTTATTGTGTGTACCTTTGTCTACAATGAAATAAGCGTTTCATTTTTTTATGCAATGTTTTATATTATCATCATTGTTTTGTGCTATTTCTCTCAATGCTCTTAATAATATTGAAAAAGGAAATCTAGGTGAAAAGCAGCTTAAATTGTTAGGAAATAATTTCTTTTTTAAAAAAATAAAATAAATAAATTTCTCAAATTTTCTTGTACTGAAATCGTAATTGAGATCTCCAAGAAAATATGTTTCCCTAAGAAAGGGAGACTCTTTGTATTTAGGGACTTTCTAAGCCACGAACATCCCCATTGACTGCGGACAGCAGCAATTATCTTGCTTCTTTTGTATGCCTATGTATGGTACCATCCATGAGCGATAGAAAAGGGGGAAGTAAACATCGCCTAAGGCGCCGTCTTTAAGGGCCTTTTCCTCACAAAACCCGCCGTCTTCAAAAGGTTAAACTTAAAGTGATACCTTTTTCAATATTCTTTATTAAGATATATTTTTTTGGCAACACCAGATCGTAGTTTTGATTTTAGATAATTTACTGGCAACGGATATGAAAAAGAGAATTGATTTTGGTTCCAAGAGATATAGACGAACGTTGAAAAATGGTGCTTGTTTAAAATTGTGTACCTAATTCATGTTTGAAAAGATGTGTGCAAATAAATATGATGTCCTGAAAACAAGTCATCTTTATTAATTGTCTGCAATACAGTTCAGTATTTACCATTTTAGTCAAAATTTTAATCTTGTTGAAAAAAAAATAAGGATTTTGCTTTAAGTTTTAAAGTACTATTTTCTGTTCGAATTTCAAAGGTTAAGCCACAATCTTTGATAATAATTATACTACTCTCAATTTCTGTAAATACATACCTGTGATATAAAGGATCAAGAATGAAGCAAAATATTTTTTGAAATTAGTTATTTATAGTTTATAAAAAATGGCAGGAGATTTAGAAACACAATTTTAACAGCTTGATTAAATTTTTTCTTTCGTATTGTATTTAAAAGAAGAATCGTCCATGCTTACTTGAGTATTATATGTATTTTTTATGCTTTTATTTTTTTCAAAGATATTTTTTTTAGAAATAATAAGTTTGAAGAAATAGCGTTCTATATTTCATTTTCCAGTTTAATATTTATTCGCAATTATTATGAGGATTTTCCAATTAATGCAAAATTATAATTATAATAATAAAATTTATATTTGTTTTGATTTCAATAGAATTCAACTCCAAATGTAGCTTTTTGTTTATTTATTATCTATGCTAGGCTATTGAAATTTTTAAATGAGCATTTTATTTTATCGCTGATTTTCATACATTTAAAAATATTCAATAATTCTTTCTTCGGGCAGAAAAATGTCGAAATGTAAAATATTTTATGAATAAATTTCATGATAATTTTATCAGTACAATAAATAAAATTCCAGAAATATAATCTGAAACATCATTAGATTAATATTCCATTAATAAAAATGGCGGTACAGCGGGAAACTAAACTAAATATTTTATTCATTAATTTATCTCTGACTAAATTTCTTAGAAGAGGAGGAAAGAGAAAAACTTCGTAATTCTTGTTTCCCAAAGTTCCGTGGTATATCAGCATCATCTGTATAATTAAAATTATTGGGTTTAAAGGTTATATCAGTCAACGATATTTATTTATTTTCAAATTATTTTTAGCTACAGAATTAACATAATTGTGTTTTTGATCAACTGCTTCCGCAGCATAATATAATTGAATCTTTCTATTCGAATGATTAAAAATTTAATGTGGCATTTTAGCTTACTAAAATAACAATTACAGAGCGTATTTAAGAACACAGTAAAAGAAATAAACAAAAATGCAACTGAAAAGCGAAAAAAAAATTGTTTTAAAGATATTCAATAAAATATGAAAAATCCAATTAGTTTATACGAATAGAATATTAAAGATTTTTTTAAATTTAAAAATATATGCTCCAAATGCTTATAATAATTCCAAAATTCCTTGCTGGCTACGGTAGCCTGTGGTCATGGCCGACGACTTGCAGTTAGCTTGGTTTCTAACGAGCCATAGATTCGAATCCGAAGCCACTAAAGCCCTCCATGAATCGGGTTGGCGCATATTAAATCTGGTTGAGGTCCGAAGTCTTTCCATTGTCAAGGAGTGGAAGTTTGGAGAGTAAGGGGTCAGATCATGTGTCGTACTCGTCAATTGGCAAAGACTGAAAATTACGAGACCATCGCCAATAGCCCTCGTTTTACTCCTCAGTGCGACGTTAATAAATAGCTCAAAATTGATAGATTATTAATTAACTTTTAATTTAAGAACAATGCGAGGCTATCGGCCACCGATGTCGTAATTTTGAACCTCGATCAAGTAACGAGGATGGTATCCGAGTTGGCATACTTTTTTCTAAATTTCTTCACTATCATTATGTGAGGACACTGAACCTCGACATGTTAACGTACACCAGCCATGCTATACGACGGACCTTTAGTGACATCAGAACTTGAGTTCATGACTCAACAGAGACAACGCTGATCATTAGATCGAGACCATGACAGTAGTAAGCCGGGGTCTACAGGGTACGGAAGTGACGTCATACTCCCCCCCCTGCCCTGTTGGTCTGGATATACTGATAAGGTTATCATTGTGTACCTACTGTATCGATAAGGCACCCCACCCTGTTATCTTTGGGAATGTTATTTACGGAGCGATAAGCTCGTTGTGTTGGTAGACAAGTGCTATTCTAGGTAAAGGAATATAATTTAATAAATAATTAAAAGTATTTTTACTGAAGATAAATTAAAAGATTTTTATACGAGTTAGAAGAAATGTATTTTGAATAAATGATTCTTTTCCGCGCGAAGTTGGATCGGATATTTGCTTAGTACATTTTTCGTTTGAATGAATATATTTTAATCTGAATTAATTGGAAGATATTTTTTTTTTTTACTTCTTCGCATAAGGTTTAGGAATTGAATACTTGTTTCGTACATTGTTTTCATTTGAATGAACTGAATGAATATATTTCACTCTGAATTAATTTGATTTTTTTCTTCTGTTTTACGCGCATTTTTTATTTCGCTTGTATATAAGTACTTGAACGTTCCTTTTCATTTCATTGCATGCTTGTACCAGTTAACGCACATATGTAGGAATGTCTATCGAATATATGTATAAAAATCCTGAAAAACCTGCAAGTTTTGGAGGTGTAAATGCATTGTATAGAGCTTTAGGAAATCGTGTTAAAAAGAAAGATATCAAACAATGGTTAGAAACTAAAGATTCTTATACTTTACATAAAACCGCAAGACGAAAGTTTAAGAGGAATCGGGTTATAGTAGGGGGAATAGATGAACAGTTTCAAGCAGATCTATTAGACTTGCAATCTTTAAGTCAGTATAATAATGGTTATAAATATCTTTTAACATGTATAGATGTGTTTTCAAAATATGCGTGGGCAATACCCTTAAGAGATAAAACGAGTCATAGCATACTAAAAGGTTTCGAAAAAATTTTTAGAGAACGGAAACCCATATCACTGCAAACGGACAAAGGAACAGAATTCAAAAATAAAACTGTACAAAATTATTTTAAGAAAATGAATGTTCACTTTTTTACGACTAATAATGAAACAAAAGCCAGCATTGTCGAACGTTTTCATAGAACTTTGATGTCTAAAATGACGAAATATTTCACAGAGTACAATACTCGAAAGTACTTGGATGTAATAGATAAACTTATATCTAGTTATAATCAGACGTGGCACCGAAGCATTAAGATGGAGCCTTTGAACGTAAGCATTGATAATCAAGCCAAAGTATGGCAAAACCTGTATGCCGACATGAGCGAACCAAATGTCAAACAGCCCATGTTTAAAATAAATGATAAAGTGCGTATCAGTAAATGGAAAGGGAGATTTGAGAAAGGTTACGAAAATAATTGGTCTATGGAAATATTTACAATCTACAAAGTTATACCCAGAAATCCTATCGTTTACATGCTGAAAGATCTCAAAGGTGAGGTTATCGAAGGCACTTTTTACGAAAAGGAAATACAAAAGGTTACAGATTCTGGTTATTACCCAGTGGAAAAAGTTTTAAAGAAAAGAAAAAGAAAGGGGAAATTAGAATATTTTGTGAAATTCCTAGGATATCCAGAAAAATTTAACAAGTGGGTCAGTGATGTGAAAATGCTATAAATACACTTTGCGAACCAGGTATCATTCATTAGCAAATCATGTCTTTCTATGTGACACTACCGTCCGACAGTTCTCTGCATTATTTTCCAAATAACAAAATTTCAAGTTTCGTTACGCAACTACCTACACCCATTCTTTTAGACGGAAAGTGGGAAGTCGGATTGGCCGAAATAATTTATCCGCATACTTGGTATAATATAAATGAAAATAATAATATATTTGGGTTTGATTTAGGAGACGGGAAGTTAGTAACAAGAAAGTTGCCCCCCGGTTATTACGAATCGGTTCCCGAAATTTTAAAATCTATGTTACTTCCTTCACACGAAGGCAAAATTTCCTTTAAATTCAATGCTAATAATAAACGAGTGAAAATAAAAACTCAAAACAATGCGAAAGTGATTCTGCAAGAAGGTTTGTGCGACGTGTTAGGATTTCGTTCTCAGCTCGTGAGCGGGACTGAAGAAAGTTCTTTCGTAGCCGATCCACAGGCAGCATTTCCCTTTTTTTACGTTTACAGTGATATTGTACAACCTGTGGTGGTAGGTCACGTAGAAGCTCCTCTTTTAAGAATCGTCCGAATATCTGGAACTGACGGTGATGTTGTGAGTGCTCATTACGATAGACCTCACTACGTTCCCGTTATACGTCAATCTTTTCACACTATTGAAATCGAAATTCGTCTAAACTCAGGTGCTCTAGTGCCTTTCGAAAGAGGTAAAGTGATTGTTGTTCTGCATTTCCGCATGCGGCAAATACTATAAATACGCAGTACATCAAAGAATAGAAATCATTTACTATATGTTAAGGAAATGAGTCACATCATGAAAGTACCCTACGTGTGTTGTACAAAAAAGTTTGAAGACCATTACACGAATCATACGGGGTCTGGAGTTCCATATTACGAAGGTGTGTCATTTCAAAAAGGCTATGGATTGGGAGGGATTTTTCGTCGATTGTTTAGGGCTGCTTTACCCTTCTTGGTGAAGGGTGGAAAGGTTGTAGGAAAAGAAGCTCTGAGGACCGGAACGAGAGTAGTTAGTGATGTATTATCCGGAGAAGATTTCAAAACAGCTGCAAAAAAGCGAAGTGAAGAAGCAGGTAGAGGCATGGCTCGAAAGGCTATCGAACATGTTCAATCGATGATTGGTCGAGGAAAATATAAAAGGAAGCGAAAGAAACAGAAAAGGGTCATTTCAAACAAAGTGAGAAAGGTGAGAGGACAAGATATTTTTGATCCATAATGGCATTTATTTTAAAAGGATCCCCCGAATGTGTCAAATCAGAATTGGAACTTTTTCATTTACCTGCCACCCAAACAGCCATAGAAAGTGGTCAGTGGGTAGAATTTCATCCATTATCCAACGTATTTGATGGCGGTCCTGTTGAATTTCACGTCTCTGGAAGTGGTGAAGAATATCTGGATTTGAGTCAAACACAACTTTACTTAAAAGCAAAAATTGTGAAAGCAGATGGTTCACCCATAGAAAAAGACACAGCGATTGGTCCTGTTAATCTATTTCTACATTCTCTATTCTCGCAAGTAGATATTTCCCTCAATGAACGACTCGTTTCCAATTCAAGTAACACGTACCCATACAGATCTTACATTGAAACTTTGCTGAATCATGGATTCGATAGTAAAACTTCTCAACTGACATCTGAAATGTTTTATAAAGATAACGAAGATGGATTGAAGAAACGGTCTGAATTTTTCAATTTAAGTGGTTCCGTGGATATGATTGGTAGCTTACACTGTGACTTATTTCATCAAGAGAGATTATTGTTGAATTTAGTGGATTTAAAAATAAAACTGATTCGAAGTAAACCAGAGTTTTGCCTGCAAGGAAAGGAAGGACATAAAGTAATACTAGAGAAAATTACCTTATTAGTAAGAAAAGTGCATGTTAGCCCCGGAGTTGTATTGGGTCACGTGAAAGCTTTGGAAAATGAGACGGCGAAATATCCAATTAATCGAGTTTTGTGTAAAGTATACTCCGTACCGCAAGGAAGTATGTCGTTCGTGCAAGATAATATATTCATTGGCCAAATGCCAAAGAGAATTATTGTGGGATGTGTCGATAACGATGCATTCCATGGTACATTCACGAAATCTCCTTTCGAATTCAAACATTACGACATCAATTTCATAGGTGTTTACGTAGACGGTCAGCCAACTCCACATAATCCTATGGAGCTAAATTTTGCTCAAAATAATTACATCAAAGGTTATCATAGTTTATTTAGTGGAACTGAAAAATTAGGTCAAGACCAGGGTCTTTTTATATCGAGAAAAGAGTATATAAACGGAAACACGTTATTTGCTTTCAATTTGTCGCCTGATCTATGCAATGGAGATCACTTGAACTTGATCAAACACAGTAATCTCAGGCTAGAAATAAAATTTACTAAGGCACTGAGTCAAACCATTTGTGTACTTATTTTTGCCGAATTCGATAACGTTATAGAGATAAATAAGACGAGAAACATTTTGTACGACTTTGGAAACTAAAAATGGATGGAAATCAAATATATTTTATTCTATCACATGACCCTGTTACGGCCCCTTTTTTCCGTGGAGTTTTCGCATCGGACACAGTACCGAAGTTAAAAGGAAAATCTACATGCGTGGTAAATTTGGACGACTCTTCGCAACCCGGATCACACTGGCTGGCTTTCTATCACGAAAACAATCGTCTCGAGTTTTTCGACTCCTACGGACATCCACCAGAATATTATGGACTACCATTTCGAAACTTGGTTTCAAACTACTCTACAGTATGCTGGAATGCAAATGCATTTCAAAGTCCCACATCTAACGTATGTGGAGCGTATTGTATTTATTTCATTCTCAAGAGAAGTCAAGGAGATTCTATGTATTCAATTATAAACAATTTATTTCAGTGTCAAAAGAATGATTTTCGATTGTATCAGTTTGTAAAAAAACGTTATGGTGTAAGAATGATTTTTAAACAATAAAGAAAAATTTGTGTTTACCTTTTTTTTGTGTGTGGAAAACAAATATCTTACTCTTATGACAATTTTCTTGTATAAATACACTTTTACATACAGTTTTCTTTTAGTTATAATGGAACCGTTAAAGTTAAAACATCCTTTCACGATGATCGTGGCAGGATCTACTGGTTGTGGAAAGACACAACTGATTAAAAAGTTAATAGATTTTAAAATGATTTATCCTTTTCCTCCTAAAATTATCTGGTGCTATGGTGCCTATCAATCTCTTTATAGTGAAATGAAAGGCATCGAATTTTATGATGGCTTACCTTCTAATATAAACAGTTTGTCTAATGCTTTAATCGTAATCGATGATCTCATGTCGGAACTTACAGGTGATACCAAATTAACGAAACTATTCACCAAGGGAAGTCACCATCGTAATTTGAGTGTTATTTTTATAGTGCAAAATGTATTTTATAAGGGAATTCGTGACATTTCTCTAAATGCTCATTACATGTTTTTGTTTAAAAATCCACGAGATAAATCACAAGTGATGCATATGGGGAAACAGTTGTATCCTGGGAAAACAAAATTCTTCAGAGAAGTCTACGAGGATGCTACTTCGAAACCCTTCAGTTACCTTTTAATCGATCTTAAACCCGATACGGACGATTCAATGCGCCTGCGCAGTGGTCTTTTTCCAGGTGATAAATATTATGTGTACCAACCTCGATAATCAGTAAGTCTTGAAAACGCCATGGCCTCTGCTGTCATAGATTTCGAAGGATTTCATCTTACTTCGGAACTTTTCATCGTAAAAGAACTTGCTGTCTATGCCGTCAACGATGACAGTTTCCGCGGAAGGTGGCTATTCAAACCACCGCATTCTTTCGATCGGTTATCTAGACAAAAACAATTAACTTATTCATGGGTAACCAAAAATCTACATAAATTGAAATGGGAGAGTGGTGAATTACCTTACGAGTTTTTCCGCTGTGTGATAGATGTAATATTTGAAATGTTTCCCTATATTTACGTGAAGGGATTGGAGAAGAAAAAATTCTTTCATTTTCTATCGGGTCGAGAAATATTCAATTTAGATGATTTTGAATGCCCGAAAGTCAACGAGTTGCCATCTTGTGACGCGTTGTGCCCTTTTTCACACGAAAAAAATTTTACTCATTGTGCCGTTTATAAAGTCAAAGCCTATGGAAATTTTTTAGAAACTATATAAATTCTGTTGCATGCGACAAGACACATCACTTGATTGCAATATGTCGGCTTGTACACACGAGCATTTAAAACACTTAAAATTGATTGCTAAAGCTAAAACAAAGGGTATCCTTTTGAAAAAATGTCCAAATAATGTAATTAAATCTTTATGTGAATGTGCTTTGAATGTTCTGAAAGGAAATGTACCTTTGACTAAAAATCAAAAGAATCGTTTAGTTCCCTATAAAAGAAGTTTGAGAAAACTTTCCGATAGGAAAGTGCCTATATATAAGAAGAGACAGCTTTTAGTTCAAAGAGGTGACGGATTTCTTTCAGTACTATTACCCGCGGCAATTTCTTTGATTGGTTCTCTCATCCATGGAGTTCAGTAAAAAAATGATTTTAGTACCCGAAGATCGAATAGATTTAGTTGATAAACTGTCCGATTTAGATAAACAAATGCAAGATATTCTTCGGAATAAAGATGTATCTGAAAGTGAAAAGGCGAACCAATATTTACAAGTTCTTCAAAAGTTTGTGAAAATTCATCATCCTCAACAAGAAGCGGTCGAAGAAACGGTGGAAAATAATGAACCAGAAGACATTTTAACCACAAAAATTTTAAAAGCTGCTCCGGTTCGATATCAACAAACTGCCAAAGACATTCTCGAGTTCTTAAGAGATAAGCATTCTATTTTATCTTGGACCCCAGAGGGAGAAATTGTCTACAAAGGTCAACGTTTACCTCGTACTAATATTGTTATCTTAATATCAGATTTGCTTCGGAACAAAAACCGATCACCTACAGGATTCAAAGAGTTTTATGCTGCTTTAAAAGAAATGCATATGCCTACAAATTACATTGTCAACAAAAAATTGCTTCAAAGTACTAATACTATTGTACCAAAGAAGGTTAAACGTATGTATGCAAAAAGAAAAGCTTGGATTACTTATTGAATAAAATAAAATTCACATTGGAAATATAGTATTTGAGTGTTCCTTTTTATTTTACGAACTAAAATTTTAAAAACTTTAGAAAATAATATTAATTTTATCCCCCGTGCTTTCGCGTGCGGCGGGCGCGGGGCGTGTGTGCGGCGTGCGTGCGTGCGCGGCGTGCGTGCGGCGGTCGCGGTCGGCGGGTGGCTCGCGTAATATTTTAAAGATACATTTTAAACGTTTTTTAAAAAAGAAAATGAAAATTTTCAATCGTTTTTTTTGAATATTAGAAACTTTCTTAAGACAAAATTTTACAAGTAGATGGAAAAAAAACTTTTTTAAAACAAAAAGGAGTAAAA
>BMAW01122081.1:0-20272 GCA_019974015.1 Nephila pilipes | reverse complement strand
TGCATGGAATGTGGTCTTGACATTAATTTAGTTTCTACTATGTCTGTGTGTGTCAATTTCCATCATTTTGTAATATTAAAAATAACCTAAATTCTTGGAATCTGTATTTCCTTGTAATGTTTTTATTACGATTGTGATATCCCTAAAATAAAGTAGAAGTACCATTTGTTACAAAATTTGATGTATTGTTATATTTATTTTGTCTCCTTGGTTTAAAGAATTGAAATCTGAGAATATTTTAAAATATATTGATAAATAATTCGATATAAAAACCAACGTTTTTAAAAACAACGTTTTTATATGGTGGCAAAGTTTATTAAAGAAAATTATTGAAATATTAGTTAAAACTGTTGGTTATTTTTAACTTTAAAATTTACTAAAAAAGAGATATTTGTGAGCGTATTAAAAAATTCATAATACTCATAAAATCAAAACATGCATTTGAAAATTTGTAAGTCATTCTATTAAAAAAAAAAAAATGGGAACCAGAATTCAGAAAAAATTATTGTGATAAGACATGGTGCCAAATATTGGAAACTTTCTTTCTTGCGAATGATTACTGTCTAAAAGTCAGCAACCCTTACTATCTGGGAGATAGTAAAGGGGAGATAGTATCTCCCCTTTGTGAGTACAAAAGATTTACGAGGCCTCATGCGGTGTGGGGAGTGCGGGGTGTTCCCAGAGGGGGAAAAAAATTTTCCTCAATCCTAAAAGCGCCGAGAGGAAAGAATATTTTGACTTATTAAAATTATTGAAATATTAGTTAAAACTTGTCGCAAACGTCTAAATATTGCATTGTTAGGCCAGTACGAATGATTCCCAAAATTTCAAAGCTCTAGCTTGATGGGAAGTTGGTTAAATTAACGATCGAAAATTTGATGACACACACACACCAAGTGAAATTCAGAAAAACGTTGTAAAAAAAAATATTGTTGTAAACTGTAGATTTTAATCAAACAGTATTTTTTGCTCAAAAGCAGGATAATTTTTTTAATATAACTTTTCAAAATATCAGCAGGAGTCTCCAGTGCTTGAATTATTACTTTAAGTGGTTTTCAGTACTTGTTGCTTGTAAATACCTCTTAAAAAAAATTTATATATGATTTTTCTGTGATTAACAATTTTTGAAATAGAAAAGTTTCATTTCATTAAAAAAAGTCATTTCTTTGATTTTTTGGCAGAATTTTTTGGCTAATATATTTCAAAAGTACACTTTGCCTAAAGCAAATGGGAATTAATTGTATATTATTGAGACTGCTTTACAGAATTTACTTACTAACTGACCTACATATATATATGTGCCATTGAGTGAAAATCTTCACTTTGCTAATTAGTTGTTATCAATCACTAAAGTGCAACTATTTCATTTGTCAAATTACATAGATAATTTTTAGATTTGTCTTTTAAGTTTTATTAGTCCCAAATGGATTTAAATGTTTTTTTTCACTCATTAGTCTTCCAATTTTTTTTTTTTTTTTTTTTTTTTTGTAAAATAAGCTGGATTTTTAAAATTATTCTTGTTTTAGCAGTTTAAATAACAATGTTGTTTTAACTTTTTTTCTTGAATCTAGATATTTATGTGAAATTTAAGAAAGGAAATTTAATATTTTTATAGTTGGTATCACTTGATTTTTTTTTTGCAATGAAAATTAAAATTAATTCCAACTTGCTTCAATCAATAATATCTGGAATCTAAAACCAATTAATTTCTCTTGAATGAAAAATAATTTGGCATCCACATTATTGTGTTTTTCTATATTTGAGCAATAAAATTGCATCAGTGGTTCACTTTATTTACCATCAAGTGACCTTGACTGAATGTTAATAGTAAGTATTAATTCAGAAGAGTGTTGAAAAAGTATTCAAAGAAATACTTATAATACATTTTTCTGTCATTGTTTCCTATAAGTTTGTAGATTGATTGTGACTGTTGGAGACTCTATTTTTAAACATTTGTATTTTTAAGTTTTTTTTTTTTTTTGTTGAAAATATTAATCATCCAAAGGAGTTATCTCCTCTAGTGTTCCATTGACTAGATGAAGTGAGGCTGATTTAAATTGTGCATATGCAAGCTATGTTTTAGATTATACGAAAATTTATGTCACTGTTTGTAAAGTATAGTGAAACAAAATGCATTGTGAAGAATTAAACATAAAGGCTTCGCTTCTTGATCTTTAAACATTTGACTTGGTCATCTGGTTCATCTTGAACCTGTGGTATTAAAATTGCAACAGGTCTATTTACAAGATATGTTTATGATGGTAAATTTCACTCCAAAAGGAGGTTGCTGTGTAGTGATAAATCTTATTTTAAATACTGGAATAAAAGGGGTTGTTTAAGTGCTGGAAATGAAAATCCAAACATTTTTGTTGAATAATTATAGAATTACTAATGTATTGTGTGTTGTATTACGAGACTATTGGGGTTTTTTTAGTATGAACTTTTTAAAATTTTTAGTGACCAGTGCTTACCAAAAGAAGTTAAGAATGGGTGTTGTTCTTGTTTAATCCATGTCAATTGACACTGGTTCAAAATAATTCACTAATGCATCTCATATTACTTCTTGTGTGACCTTTATAAACAATCACAAATCTATGCATTTTATAAGATTTTTTTTTATTCATTGATAATTACGTCATATATGTGAGCAACATGAGGGCTATTGGCAATAGTCCTCGTAATTTGGAACCTTGGTCAAGTGCTGAGGAAGGCATCTGAGTTAGCACCTCTTTTTCCAAACTTACACTCCACATCAATGGAAGGACAAGCAGCTAAGACAAATTTAATGTGCTTCACTTCTGTTACACCTGGTTCTGTTAACACAAGTATTATTTTTAATTATCTCATTCTTATATTATATTTAACAAAGGACATATGTTGGAAAGGAACAATCATTCCTCTGTGAACTGAACTACAATTATAATTTACTTAACAAATAATACTCATTTATCATTCTCTCTATATAAACTATTTAAATAAAAATTCGTTCTTTAACATTCATCTATAAAGTATGAAATAAAATGTTAAGAAATGTAAGGCACTGAAAATGTCTAAAATACACACACTAAATCTTTAAAATCTAAATGGATGCTTAAAACCACGAAAATACAATCAGAATAAAATGTATTGGAACAAAACACAAATAAATTGGGTGTCAATGACAACACACCAGTTGATTTCTGGAGATTTAAATTATCAGCAACATATAGCATTATTATATGGTATATTTTCACATTATATGATATTTCCATGAGTTAAGGAGCTCAGAACTTATCATTGGGTTTTCATTCTGTTCACATTTATTCTTATCAAGGTGATTATTTATGTATTAGACAATTGCGACACAAAGACGGACATTATAAAATAAGACTTTCATTATATAAAAAGAATCATGTACGGTATTTGAATATTCATATAAAAATTAATTAAAAACATCATAAAGTCATCATATGATATTTTGAATGTTTTCTTTTAACAAGTTGTACCACAGATATTTTAGAATTTTTTATTTTAAAAAATTCTAAAATATCTGTTTTGTATAACACCCCAAGAGAAATTTATATTATATATAACACCCCAATTCTAAAATATATAACACCCCAAGAGAAATTTTTCCTAACAATATATATACAAAAATATCTAAAAGATAGCAGTTTTTATATGAAAACTTAACATTTAGAAAATATTTATGTAATTTATGGGTTTCTTTCCATATTAATACAGAATACTGTTGTCAAATACAAGCTAAAAGAAACATATTACAGAAGAAAGATATTGAAAATCATTAACAATTTGAAATTCATCAGTACTCCTAGTTATTTTTAACAAAATATTTTCACTATGTTTTTGTTCCAATACAATATTAGTATTTTTTATAAAATCACAAAAATTTTGAATTAAGGAATTTTTATGTTATTGTCTCATTCTTTTTACAACGTTTTTCTGAATTTCACTTGGTGTGAGTGTGTGTGTCATCAAATTTTCGATCGTTAATTTAACCAACTTCCCATCAAGCTAGAGCTTTGAAATTTTGGGAATCGTTCGTACTCGCCTAACAATTTCATTTTTAGACGTTTGCGACAAGTTTTAACTAATATTTCAATAATTTTAACAAGTCAAAATATTCTTTCCTCTCGGCGCTTTTAGGATTGAGGGGAAAAAATTTTCCCCCTCTGGGAGCACCGGGCACTCCCCACGCAGCATGCGGTATCGTAAACCTTTTGTACTCACAAAGGGGAGATACTATCTCCCCTTTACTATCTCCGAGATAGTAAGGGTTGCTGACTTTTAGTCAGTAATCATTCGCAAGAAAGAAAGTTTCCAATATTTGGCGCCGTGTCTTATCACAATAATTTTTTCTGAATTCTGGTTCCCATTCTTTTTTTAATAGAATGACTTACAAATTTTCAAATGCATGTTTTGATTTTATGAGTATTATGAATTTTTTAAAACTCTCACAAATGTCTCTTTTTAAGTGAATTTTAAAGTTAAAAATAACTAACAGTTTTAACTAATATTTCAATAATTTTCTCTAATAAACTTTGCTACCATATAAAAACGTTGGTTTTTATATCGAATTATTTAATATGTTTTTCCTATCACGGTTGGTAAATGGTTATTAGTATCATAGGTGGGAGGCCAATGTAGAAAACTAGATCAAAAAATTGTAGATGTTGTTTCTATTGCATCATGAATTTGGCCCAGGTGCCACTAAACAGAATCTGGGTCTATTCTAAACAGAATATATATATATATAGTTTGTTGCGATTCTCAACAATAAGCTAATAAGGGAAAATCGATTTTTCCGCTTTGTACCAATAAGAAACATTGAGACGAGGTTATATATAAAGGAAGTAAGGATTAATTAATTATACTGAGACTGTCTATCAAAAGAATAATAATAATTGATTTTAAAGGTTATATACTTCAACAAACTGTAATAATTGTTTTAACGCTAGAAAGAAGGCTGCCAATTTGCTTTATGTGCTACATTTTAAATTTTGTTCCCAGGTTTCTGAAATTTTATGACTTGTATTAATCTGACGTGAAACATGCACACACATGTGCAAAATTTTATTTTACTGTAAAGAGGGGAAGAAAATTTCTTGTATAACTGAAAAGACAGAAAGCCGTCATTTTGACGGCAATATGGAAAGCTAGTTGAAATCGATAATGCAAATAATAAAACCATAATAAAAATGAAGTATGTAATAAAAACAAATATTTGGTTATTATTTGACCTAAAAGAAGAATCATTATCTCCTACTCTCTCCTGTCTTTCTAGTGTGAAACATATGGTTTCCTATCCTTGATTTAACTGAAAAACATCGGACAAAACAATGGAAGCTGTTGCAAGTTAAATCAATTGAGGTCTTAAAATTTTCATGAAAAGCTCAAACTATTGAGAGCTCTGTATATCACTAATTAATGAGGTACGAATTTATTTAAAAGAATTTCGTTTGAATTTGATTCCCTGTTAAGAAATACATTTCCAGTTCTCCATGGAGATGGAGGTGAAACACGCATTTCTTTTTTATTTAGTTCCAGTATGAAATTTATGTAAAAGAAGTAAGGAATACATAATAAATATCTACAGAGTGATTTCAAAATTAACATCGGATTATAATTTATGACATTGCAAATATGGAAAGGAACAATACCTCATAATAAAAGGAAATTTTTCTATTTTGTTTTCTTGTTTTATATGCGTTCTTTTGTTAAAGATCCCCTCAGAAACTTATCTTCTTTGTTTCAGTATCTTATCTTTTCCATGGAATGAACTGTCTTCAGTAAACACGGGTGACACTCTCCAGGGAAACTTTTAGTGATCTTTGTTTATTTTTGCCCCTCCTTCTATCATTCTATTTTCATCTTTTTTGCCATTTTTCGTAAAAGACAGGCACATATATTAGTCCAGTTCTTGCCTGAGATACTGAAGCATATAATTGCTGATGCTTGTTGTCAATTCGACGCTGTTTCGGGCGTTTTATCTCGAATTAAAAAATCTTCCAAATAGTTGGCAGTGGAATACTCATTTCATGACTTGTGAGACTTGTTGGTTTTGTTGACATGTTGGTAGGTTGGTTTCTGTGTGTTAAGTAAAAAAGAAAACAGAAAGTCTGACACTATATCGTGCGAAGCATTTAGGTTATGAAGCCTTGTTTTTCTCAACCAATGTTCCAGAATTGGCGAAACCAGCACAGATGATCTGCGTATAAGAACCATATCTTCTGAATATTGGCTGCTCTGAAGCAAATAATGGAAAATTGTTGGCAAAAAATAAACAATTTCTTTAAGTTTACTTTGAAAGTGAAAATAAGTTTGCTCTGATCCGACGATTCATACGAAAAGTAAAAAGTTCTCATTACTTGTCCAGACAATTTTGGTGATGCACCCCCGGGATACCCTAGCGATCCTTCTCTATTTTCGACCCTCCTTCTTGTCAACCAATTTGTCATTTCCTCAATTTCTTCTCGTCTAGACCACAGTTAATTCTTGTTTGGCGCAGCATAGCCATATTTGGCTCATGCGCCAATGAATTTTACTTTCTTACATGACCTTTTTGTCTATCAATCTTATTTACCTTGTTTGGCGCAGTATGGACACATCTGGTTCTTGCGCCAATAAAACTTCACTATCATCATCATCACCAGACAATTTTGACTCAATCTGGACTCGAGCCCTTAGGGTACAAGTGATGGAAACGCCTCTGACATACAGATATTGTTATCACGAAGGCGTGCGAATGAGGGCACATTTGTATATTTCAGTTAGGAATTTAGTGTTATTTTGTATTCGCCTCTGTCATTATAAATGTATATATTAAATGCAATACATTGTGACATTATACAAAAAGAAAAACTAGACATTACAATAACTCGATGAGAAAAAATTATGCAGTATGTATGAACGATTACAAGTAATTTTCTCAATAAATTTTCGGTGTGAAAACATTTTTTTTTCTCCGAAGATCACTGTATGTTATTTGTTTATTAAAAAAAAAATCGAAATCGTGATTTTTATTTCTGCTAGAACGTGCAAAGGTTTTTACTTTATAATTCCTTTTCTTTGAGAGTATTGTGTTCAGCAATAAACTGCGAATGCAAAAAAAAAAGATTTGAGAAATAAAAAATATATATCGAATTTATGAAAATTAAAACTAGCAAATATAATGTCGAAAATATCTTGATGAAAACTAATCATTCTTTAAACTGCATATAGTTTTGTAAAAAAAACTTGTAGTAATACTTGGTTAAAGCATCAGCTGGCGGAAGACTTTTTGTCATGAAAGTGATCTTCGCAGCCGCAATTTTTAAGATGAACTTTGAATTCGAATCCTGATTCCATTAAAAAAATTGTCTGAAGGAATAACGGGAATTGAATAACTTTTTTAAAGTTTGAAACAATATTAGCAAACGATGGAAGAACAGTTATGATAGTCACAATATTAAAATCAAGCCATGAATTCGAATCGAGATTCTATTAAAAATAATGGCAGTTTCTGAAGGTTAAATTTAACACAAGATCAAATTAAGTTTGTACTGGTAAAAACTTTGAAATACAACCTTAAAAGGATAAGTATCCTTAAATTCATTTTATATATCTCATGTGTTTTAAAATATACTTCTCTCTCTGTCTCTCTGAAATTTCATCTGGGAATGAAGAAACAATAAGATTAGAAGGAAAATATTCTTCACTTTTTCGTCTTTAATATCCTGTTATATTTTTGGGATATAATTTTTTTCACTTAATTTTCGAAATTAAAAATTTATTTTTATTTTAAATGCATTTAAAGAAAGTTTTTGAAATTCAAAGAGAAGTAGGCTGTGGTAGTCTAGTGGACCCAAAGTCCTCCCCTTGGCGTGGTGTGGATGTTAGGAGAAGGGTGTGCCAGCTCATGTGTCGTCCTCGTCGCTTGACCGTGGTTCAAAATTACGAAGTCCGTCGCCAATAGCCCTCGTGTTGCTTCTAGTGCGACGTTAATAAAAACTAAACTAAACTAAACCGTCGACAAAAGCCCTCGTGTTACTTTTAGTGCGACATTAATAAAAACAAATCAGAGAAAGAGAAGTAACGTGTTCATTGAGAAATAAAAGTCTCTGGTATATATCATACTGAAAATACACACCGCACATACTCGTATAAGACAAGTAGGACTTTTAAGTTTCTTAAAATTTAAATGAAATAAATTTTTTTGCTTATTTTCTTGTATGTAATCGAAAATTATCTCTCGTATGCCATAATTTTCTCCTCAGAGTGCAAATTTATTTCATAGATCTTTTCTCGCATTGATTGATTGAATGGGTTGTTAGGAATGTAGAATAACGTAGTCTTTCATCCCTCTGAACAATATTCTATTATATTAATAAATATCAAAATATTTCATCCTCTGTTAGAAATATTCTAAATCCTTTTTCATTCATCATAACTAGTCGCAACTAAGTGATAACCTATTTATCTTGGTCGCGAATTCGCAGTCAACGTTATTTCCGTTGAGTTTGTGAGTCCGAGTTTCACGTCTAAAGACCCGTCGTGTAGCGGGGCTTATGTACATTAAAACTGTCGTGGCTTTAGTGTCCGTGGAGAGTTAGTGGTCATAGTCACGAACTGGTGACCGATGTTGATTCCATTACCTTAGGAGACGCGAAGCTCCTATAATCATTCAGGTAGTCAAAGATTGATATGGTCCTATCAAATACTATTTTTAGCAAAATTAATTTCTTTGCGGGTATTTTTTATGGCCGCCGTAGCATAAAAATAGGTAGTAGTGATCATGGTTTCGGACTCGTAACCAGCGGTTTTTGCTGAGTTACGGGTTCGAGCCTTTTTTCTACAAAAGGCCCTCCGTGTAGACGCGGCTAATGCACGTTACATCTGTCGAGGCTCAGTCCACCCGTTGGGTCCTCGTCATTTGACCGATGTTCCAAATTACGAGGTCTGTCGCAAATACCTCGTGTTTCTTCTAGCGCGACGTTTACAAAAACAAACCTTGTGGTATATTTAACATTTTAATATCGTATTTTTTAAAATAACTTTAGTGAGTTGTTGGTTGGTGTAATTTCTCTTTTCATGAGGTTAGAATGAAACTAATTTTAACCAGACTAGCAATAAACATTCTGATTTTTTTTTATGGTGGATGGCAATTTCTCAAACTTATTCGAAAGTAAAAGAGCATTTCCAAAGAAAGGTATTCTATAAAAAAAAATACAATATCCTCATGCAGAACTTTTTACTTTTCATTTTTCTAGATAATTATTCCTTCCCTATATATTAATGAAAAAGAGCCAACCTCCGTTTTAGAGTATCCTATAGGATAATTTTCATTTCTTAATGCGATAATTGTTTTCGGGAGTCTTTTCGAATTTCGATGAGCCATTTGGTGACTGGGTATGACAGAATAGTCCCACTGTAGCTCATGCATGTCGTAAGAGGCGACTAAAATGGGTACCCAGTGTCTGGGGGTATAGCCGGTTACCCTGCCTCTGGGGATAATATGAGGAGACCTCAGGGGCTGGCCTTCTTTAGGTAAGTACGGGCATCCTGACCCCGAGGCATCCCAGAGATCTTTTTCTTTCCCATTGGGTTCACTGTCTTTGGTAAACACGGGAGACGTACCCCCGGGTTACCCTAGCAATTCTTCTCTATTTTCGACCCTCCTTCTTGTCAACCAATTTTTTTTTTCCTTCAATTTCTTCACGTCCAGACCACATTTAAAATCTTGTTTGGCGCAGCATAGCCTCATCTGGCTCTTGCGCCAATAAACTTTACATTCACTCACACGCCGAATCGAGATTTTTAAATTATTTAAATAGTTTTAAATTATTTTTATATTTATTTTATTCCATATATTGATAATACTTTTCTTACTCTTCTAGGATTTCATGTTGCTACTTCATCGAAGCCAAACAAACTCGACTGAAGTGTAAAGAAGATAACATCATTAAACAATTTTTTTTTTTTTTTTTTACCAATGAATGCAACTCATACGTATTCAGTAATATTTGTTATCGGGCATTCAAAATAAATACACCTTTTTAAAAACGCTTCAAGAATCAATCAAAAGTCGACGAACATTGAAAAGTGAGAAGAATTTCGGAAAGAAGTGCTGTCTGTTATCGCATTTACGTCATCACAATGGACAGACAAAATAATGAATGCGAAGTGTGTCAAGACTCATTTTTCTTGGAGAACAACTTACAGGCACATTTAGCAATTCATTCGAACGAACAACGCCTTACTTGCAATACATGCAACAAATCATTTTCGATGCAAGCTCTGACACAACATATATGTATTCGTGCACGCGAGAACAAAATTTGCAACCAATCATTCTCACCAAAACTAAATTTAGATAGCCATTTACGCACTCACATAAATGAGAAATTACATTTGTGTCCGGTTTGCAAGAGAGTCTTTACTTCCCGCTCCAGCGTAAATACACATTTAAATACTCACACAAACGTTAAACCTTATGTTTGTGACTTTTGCGGAAAGAGTTTTTCTTCTAATTATGTATTAAAAACACATTTGCGTATACATACGAACGAAAAGCCTTATATTTGTGAAATTTGCAATGAGGCCTTTTCTCAAAGTTGGGCCTTAAAAAGTCATTTGAGAATTCATACTAACGAAAGGCCTTATGCATGTGAAATTTGTAATAAGGCATTTTCTCAAAGGGTTCTCTTGAGGTATCACTTGCTGATTCATACTAACGAAAAGCCTCATGTTTGTGAAATTTGCAAAAAGGCATTTTCTCGTAGTAATCATTTAAAAAATCACTTGCTTATTCATACTAAAGAAAAATCTCATATTTGTGAAATTTGTGGTAAAGCATTCTCTTCGAATAGTAATTTAAAAGTTCATTTGCGTACTCATACCATGGAAAAACCTCACATTTGCGAAATTTGCAACAAGGCTTTCTCTCGTTGTGCTAATTTAAAAATTCATTTGCGTATTCATTCTAAAGAAAAACCGTATGTTTGCAAAATTTGCAATAAAGCCTTTTCTAAGAGTTGGGTATTAAAAAGTCATTTGCTTATTCATACAAAGGAAAAACCTCATATTTGCGATATTTGCTATAAGGCTTTCTCCCAAAGTAGTCATTTAAAAATTCATTTACTTCTTCATACTAAGGAAAAACCTCATGTTTGCGAAATTTGCAACAAGGCTTTCTTTCATAGTTGGGAATTAAAAACACATTTGCGTAATCATACTAAGGAAAAACCACATAGTTGCGAAGTTTGCAATAAAGGTTTTTCTCGTAGTGGAGATTTAAAGATTCATTTGCGTATCCATACTCACGAAAAGCCTTATGTCTGTGAAATTTGCAATAAGGCTTTTTCTCGTAGTGGAGCCTTAAGAATTCATTTGAGGATTCATACTAAGGAAAAACCTCATTTATGTGAAATTTGCAATAAAACTTTCTCAACACGTAGTAATTTAAAAATCCATTTGCGTATTCATACTAACGAAAAGCCTTGTGTTTGTAAAATTTGCAATAAAGCGTTTTCTCAGAGTTGGGCATTAAAAAGTCATTTGAGGACTCATACGAAAGAAAAACCTCATATTTGTGAAATTTGTAATAAAACTTTCTCCACCAGTAGTAATTTAAAAATTCATTTGCGTATTCATACTAAGGAAAAACCTCATGTTTGCGATATTTGCAGCAAGGCTTTTTCTCGTAGCTGGGACTTAAAAAGACATCTTCGCATTCATACAAATGAAAAATCGTATGATTGTTAAACTTAACACTAGTTTTCTCTCTTCATTCTTTAAACTTCATTAATTCACCGAAAAGAATAATCGCTTGTTCGAAAAATTCAACATATGACTTTTTTAATTGTGAACGAAAGTGTAATTTATACGAGTATTTTAATTTTTATTAAAATCGTCTTTTATCCTTAGTCTGCAGACTGATTTTTATTTCTATGAAATGTCAGATAAAATTATAAAATTGATAGATTTTTTTTAAAAAAAATATTCTCAATGTACAATATATTTTTAATATTAATGAATAATCTTCTACCCTAGTAACAACATTTCTTAAGACTCTAATCGTACCTTTTTTTTAAAAAAATATTTAATTCGGTAATTTGATTTTTAAAAGCACAATCGTTTGGTTGTGGAATATATAGTATTTGTTTAAACGAAACTCCAGCTATAACTGTTTTTGTAACTGATTTGAAAAATATAATAGGTAAAAATTATAATTCTATTGTTCGAATTTTTTCTTACAGTTTGTAGAATGTAATAAGCTATAGCTTTGTGTAAAGATTATTTATTATTGTGCTTATGAAAATGGATTAAGAAAACGTAAGTTACAAAGTTTCCTTTGTGTGTGTCTCTCTCTTATTGACAGAACTGAACATCTTTAGTGTACGGACTATTTGAATATTCGATCACGCAAGATTTGGAATCATATATATATATATATAAACTCATAGTATGTGTGACCGGACAATCGTGTTTTTGGGTTAAAATAATTTCTAAGTTTGAGTGTGTTCAAAAATTCTTCCAATGTTTTTAATATTTTTTTCAGGAAACACTCTGTCTGGTGATACATTGAAATATGTGCATATAGACCAAGGCTTTTGTTAAATATAATATTCAAAAGAAAATATTACTCTAATATACAGATAAAATGTATTTGATCTTATTGTAGAGACCTTGGCTATGAAATGGAATAAATTTTTAGGTTCATTTTGAAAAATTAGTGTTAAATTATTTTGTTTAAAATGTGAATAATTCGTACTAGTTTTTACTACTTCACTGGTATTTGTATAATAAATTATATTCATCTTTGTAATAACTCTTTCAATAATATAAATTTTACGGATTGTTATATAATAGTTTATTTACTTATACTCTTTCTGTGAGGGTATGGTATATTTGTTCAATATTTTAAAAAGCTGATTTTTCTTGTATTAAAAATTTATCACGAATTTATTCTATGATTTTAAAATATTAGTTGAATTTATGATGCAATAAGGTTCTGGTTAATTTTCTAGTTTCTTGGTGATATTGTAAGAAATTATTATTACTTAAGGCTCCCGTCTACCCGCCATTTTGATTTCGTGGACGTAATGTTAATCCTATGGAATTTTGACTTTAATTCTCACATCTTTATTATTTGATCTATTTGAATGCAATAAAGTGCATTTGAAAGAGCAAAAAATAATCAATGTTTCTGTGGAATTACTTTTTTCCTAAGAATTTTAAAAATATTTGAAAATATTCTTTAAAGACCGGAAAACTCAAAAACGAATCATTAAAATAAGAATAAAAATATTTTTGAAAATCTTAGGAAAAATGTAATTCCACAGAAGCATTCATTATTTTTTGCTCTTTCAGATGCACTTTATTGCATTCAAATAGATCAAATTGTAAAGATATGAGAATTAAAGTCAGAATTCCATAGGATTAACATTAAGGTAACGAAATCAAAATGGCGGGTAAACGGGAGCCTTAAGGTAAAATAACATTCTGTTTCAATGTTACGAAAATCTCGATGCCGTGAGTGTACGAGTGAAATCAGTCCGACACGGAGGATAATGGAAAAACACGCTTTATTCACAAATATTCAGGACAAGAGGAACAGAATTTACAAAACTTAGACAAATTAACTGCACACTCGGGGAATATAGCATTTGTACAGATTAAATGACACAACAGGAACAAAAAAGCACTTATACAAATCAGCAACACAGGTACCGAGTAGAACTTGTAATAACACTCGTGGTTCTTTCAATAACGTTCAGCTCACTAGTTCTCATTACGGATAAATCTCCGAAATAATACTTTGCACGCATTCCGGCAGTCCCAACAGATTCTCCAGCAGGTTCAGACTGCTTCGCGCATAATCCACGCATCCAAGTCCAACTAATCCTCAGGATTCGCACATCTCCGTATTTATAGCTGCTCTTGCCAGATGTGACATCACTGGGGGAAAATCCAGGAAGCGTTCATAATATTTACACTAACTGAGATATCGACAAATAGTTTTGATTTTTTTTTTTTCTTTCCGACTACCAAAGAGCTTTGCAACAAAAATATTCTCTCTTTACATAATTTTTTTTCCTCCCATTTTAACAATCCGAGAAGCCCAGTTCATTCGTTTCACTTCAATACATTTAATGATATCAAGCTCATTAAAAATTGTATAAATCTTTCTTGAAATCACGATAGGGTTTTTCATACAATATATATATTTATTAACGATAAGGTTTTTATACAATATACGTATTTATTAAAAAAAAAATTAATTTAAAAAAATCTGAATTCTTTAAATTTCTTGACTGATAGAAATAAAATCTCCGAAAGCGATAAAATGGTTAAAAAAAAAAATTGGTTATTTGTTAATTTATATAGGCAGTTATAAAATAATACTCAATACTTTTCATATTCAGATGGGATCATAATTTTTATTCATGAATGAATTTGAATGTTAAATCAGCAAACTTAATAAATTTTGTAATAAAATTTTTAAGGAGTAGTTAGAGGTTGGGCAAATTTTTAGAAATATATTTCTCGCTAAGCTTCGCATCCATTTTTTTTAAAAGTTTTTGTTAATGAAAGCAAGCAAGTGTGTTACAATTTCGACCACACCATTGCTCCGCAGCAAGTTCTGCTGGGAGCAATGTTACATTGCCTGGTCTAATGTAACAGAAAACAAGAAATAAATTTATTTATTTTGAAGGAAATAAAACATAAGTGTGAGAGAATCAAACATACTCGAACATTACCGTACAAAACTTAAACTACTAATGCATTTTTCAACATACAACCATGAAATTATCGAAAAGGTTTCTACTCAGCAGTAAAAAAGCGGCTGGGTAGAAATGTGATGCATATGCAAATTTCATCGCTATGACATCAGAGGGGACATCACGGCGAGCAAACGCGTGGAATACCCGGATATTCCCATCAAGTAAAAGTGAAATCCTGCTTTCAATATTGGTTATTGAAAAAAACACACCAAGTTGCCTTTACACGTGGCAGAATGATCGGCAAACTTGAAGAGAGTTGTAGTTTGACGAGAATGAGTTTTGTACAAGAGTTTAGAATTGACAATAGTATAATTTCAAGAGCTTGAAAAACCATCCAATTGACAGGTACAGCTGTGAGAAAACAATGGCAAGTGATTACCGGTCGTACTAAATGGGGGGGGGGGGGGGGAGAGAGAGGGAGAGAGAAGATCGAAACCAGACATCGGGCAACATTGCTCAGCATTTAAATACGGTAACAGGATGATACAGGAATCGCAGTTAAAGAAGTTTCCAAGATTACCTACGATTTCCAGAATTTTCGCGTGATAGCATCTTGCCGTGATAGAATCTCTACTTTGTATGGTTTTTAAATTGACTGTATGAATTACACTATCTTGCAACCATGCTTTATGATAATTTGTTCTTTTTTATTTAAAAAAAAGAATACTTACTTCCTCATCAGATATAAAACTATCCAACGATTTCACCTCTTAAAATATAGTTTAATGTCCTCAATACGTAAAATTACTTGACTGTAATTAGTACATAACTAATTAGGATTGTAAAATATCCAGTTGGTTTCCTAAACAAGCTATTTGATTTACATAATACTCATTGCTCTGATTTTAAATACATCTATGCTTCTTTCTTGAAAGTAAAGGATATCCCGAAGCTTTTCTCTTCACTTTTTTAAATTTACTAGTACGTTTAAATGTATATTTCTAGTATAAATGCTGATTGGTAGGTAACCAAATTATTTTCTAGTTTCTTTTCCCGGTTTCTTTCTGCTATTGATTCATACATTGAAACCATAGTTTTTAAGTTGCTATTTGAATAAGATAACAGAGTAACTCTGACAAATTTATTTTGCAATAAGAAACTTAATTTGGCAAGTAAAATATTAGTTTCGTAGATCTCTCGTTCTTCTCGGAATGTTTTTTAATTGCAGAATCAATGCAATTTTCTACACAAGCCACAGGTGGAACTGAATTAGGGTCATATTCTTTATCTTCAATAATTCCATCATTAAAAATACCATAAAAAAAACGGAAGTTGTTAAACACATGAAGAGTGAACTTTATGAATATGTTTACACAGAGAATGATTATCCAAGCATTTACAAATATTCAAATGCATACATAATTATAAACACGATTGTTTCATAAACACACAGTAGCATTTATCGTGGTCTGAACATTCTTCAGCAATCTTTTAAACTTCATAAAATGCATCTCCATTAGTTTGTGATTTTATAAACCATGATTCTATCGCTTTCACATCTCCATCAGGAATTTTTAATCGAGTATTATGCCATTTATGATATGTTGGAAAAATAAACTCCTGGTGTGTGCCAATTATTATTCTATATTGATGCGTATGTATCATTTTCTACTTTTAATAGAGTATCAATTTCATTATCTATTCGAAAATTAAATTTTCACTTAAAATTGTCGGTTTTTAGTTTATCATGAAACGACTCACATTACATATTCGTATCAGTATATGCATGCAAAAATTGACAATATGACATACTCCATAGTTCAGCTCTATCATAATAATTATCATCGAAATATTTAATGAAAGCAGGTTCCATATCAGCAAATGCAATTTTAAAACCATCATACTATTTTAGAGTTTTATAGAATTCGTTTCCTCTAAAAAAAAAACTGCCAAAGAAGCATAAATTTTATTCCTCATTTCCAAACTAGAAACAAAATTAGTTAACTGTTTTTTCCTAGCACGAAGAAAAACAACATTCCAGCAAATATGTTTAAAAAAACCTGGAAATTTAAGAAACGAAAAATTAAAACACACACGAAATAACACAATAAAAAAGAACAATAAAATATTTTAATTTTAAGAAAAACTTCATTATCAAAACTAGGAACCTTGGCAATCTTCAAAAAGAGGCCAGAAATAATGTACCAGCAGACATTTTATCATTGCCACTCAAAAAAGAGTGCATTACTTTTCTTAATTCATTCCTAAGACTTGTAAACCTCCACCGGACTGCCACAAGTGATGTAGATAATAGGAACGATTTAGACCGGACGTGTAATGCCACTTTGGAATGGCAGTGTTTATTCCTACAAAGTGTAGACCATCAGATTTTTCTAGGTTACCATATCCAACTACTTATGAACTATTGGCTATTTTCTAAATAATTACAATAAAGAAACAAATAGCAAATCCCCGATTCGTCTGTCTTGTTGATATAATGCAAAAATTTTCAATTCATCCAGTCGTAACAAAAAAAGAAAAGATTATAATATTCTTTTAAAGAATAACACCTTTCCATCTGAACAATATCTTATTCAATTAGGAATTGATTAAATTTTCAAAAAGTCTTAAATTTTTATATTAATATGTTTGAATGTAATATTCATCAGAAACATTATATATTTAATGAAAGCGAATTAAATAAAATACGAAATGAAATTGAATGAACGAAAATGAAATTGTAAATACGAGCATTTTAAGCTGAAAATAGGAAAGTATAACATTTTAAAAAAATCATGTACAATTTTGTTTGTTTGATCTTCAGTGAACTTGGAAATCTTGTTAGCTTTTTCAAATGAAATTAAGTATTCAATACTTAAGAAAATATATTTTTTTACAAATTGTCATGTGTAATAATCATTTAATAATAATAAAAGCAAAACTTGTGCTTTTGTTAATTTATATTTAATGTTATTTTTATTATGTTAAATATTTTTTGCATAATATGTATCACATTTTATATCTATGTTTAAATCCTAATTAAACTTTCAATTTAGTGTAAAAAACTGTAAGTTTTTATAATTCTGAATTATAAGAACCCATTATGGTAAAAGTATAGACACAGTGTGGCAAAAGTATATAGTATTGTGAATAGTCTCTTCTAATTATCCTAACTCATAATGATATTGATCTTTTTTTTTTCAACTTTAAAAATCATTCATGATTGCATCCATTTTTGACAGTATTATGTAGTTAGAATTTTAAAATAAATCTTAAATATTTTAAACATGTTTACTAATAAGAGATTCAGGATGAAAATTAGCTAATTTTTTTTACATACATAGTTGTATATATCTTGACGTATATATTTGTGTGAAAAAAAATAAGTAAATGCAACATAAGCATAATTTCTTGGAAATGTTTTGATTGAGAAGCTAGCTAAAATTCTAAGCTTACAAAATAAAATTTCATTACATTTTACATTCAATTAGAAAAGTTTATTTCAATTATTATTAAGATTTTCAATTTATGGAGTCAAACAAATATACAAGAAATTATTACATTATTTTATTGAGTAACAACTTGCCATCTGAACACTATCTAAATTCAATTAAGAATTGATTAAATTTTCTAAAAGTTTTAAGTTAAATTAAAATGTTTGTGGGTAATATTCAATAGAAACATCGTGTTTTTAGAAAATATACATTTCAGTTATACCTAAGTTTAAATCTTATTAACATTGAATTGTAAATAGGAACACTGTAAGGTGAAAATAGGAAAGTATATCATTTTAACAAATCATGTACAATTCTGTTTGTTTGGTCCTCAATGAACTTGGAAATCTTGTTAGCTTTTTCAATTGAAATTAAATATTCAATACTTAAGAAAATATATTTTTTTATAAATTGTCATGTGTAATAATCATTTAATAATAATAAATGCAAAACTTGTGTTTTTGTTAATTTATATTTAATGTGATATTTATTTATGTTAAATATTTTTTGCATAATATGTATCACATTTTATATCTATGTTTAAATCCTAATTAAACTTTCAATTTAGTGTAAGAAACTGTAAGTTTTTATAATTCTGAATTATAAGAACCCATTATGGTAAACATATAGACACAGTGTGGCAAAAGTATATAGTATTGTGTGATATTTATCCTAACTCATAATATATAGATATTTTTTTTTTTTCAATTTTAAAAATAATTTATGATTATTAAATAGTGAGAATTTTAAAATAAGTATTAAGTATTTTAAATATGTTTACTAATAAAAGAGTCGGGAAGAAAATTAGCCAAATTTTTTTCTATTACATAGTTGTGTATTTCGTGATACACATATTTGTGTAAAAAATAAAAATAAATGCAACATATGCATAACATTTCATAGGACAATATAGAGTAAGAATAATTGTAAGCATATAAAAATGAAAATTTTTTACATTTTACATCCAAACAGAAAAGTTTATTATGAAAACAGATTAAAATTATTTTGTTGAGTTACAAAAGCGTCATCTTGATGACTACTATTTGGCCCTGAATCTGTTATATTCAGTTGTAATATTTTGTCTTAAATTAAATTTCACTCAACCTCAAACTAATGCAGACTTTTATTTTAGTTTAACTAATCTAATTCATGTAAATAGGATTTGAAAATAATTGTTTGAACATTTTTCATTCCCTTGTATTAGTGAACAAAATTGTTGAAAATACATATATTTTATTTTCTTAGTCTTTCTAAAATATTCTTTTGGGATTTTGATTAATGGTAAGATAAAACGAAAGAAGCCTTTCTTTAAAATGCGAAACAATTTATATTAAATACACCCAGGATAAGTAGATGATTTTGCTTGCATCTTGTTAAAAAATAAAGCCTATAACAATTTTTAAGTTATTTTTTGAAAGGGGGGAAATGAGTTTGTTGTCACTTTCTTATTCTGTTTTTATTTTTAATTAGGTTGCGGATATGTGAAAGGAGTCTGAGATGCGGTCTGGGGATATTTTTTGAGGTGCTGGCTAAGTTAATTGCAATTTTGATGTAGTTCATGAATGCATTAATAACTTCATCACGATCATTGATATTGTTAATTTCCAACTTTCCGGGGAGATTATTATAGAGAAATTCTTGATATTTGAGCCAATTAGCGTTTGTGATGTTGCAAACGTGGGGAGGAAGAATCTTAGTGAGAGCTATTTCCATCAGTTTGGTTTTATGATCGCTGCTGAGAACGTTAATGGCTTTAATGTTAAAAAGCGAATTGCTTAATAGAATCTACGTCGTACATGAGGACGTTTTAAAGAGGTAGATAAGGCTTTTTCCTAATCATCATAAAAAAGAAAGTTCTAAATACAATTAACCATTTATAATGTGGCCGCAATAGCCTAGTGGTCATAATCGTGACTGGCAGTTTTCATTGAGTCGAGCCTTGATGCCACTGAAGACTCGCCGTGTAGCCGGAGCTGATGCACGTTTAATCTGTCGGAACTCAAATGCCCCCCTGTGGCGTGGTGTGGAAGTTAGGAGAGGGGGTGCCAGTTCAGGTGTCATGTTCGTCACTTG
>BMAW01122076.1:554083-570807 GCA_019974015.1 Nephila pilipes | reverse complement strand
CTATACCAAGAGCTCCTCAACTCGAACTGCCGCCAAAAGTCTACTGAACTCGACCAGTTATTTCAATCACACTGCTTAGAGTTATGAAGATAAATAGGAATTCTCCATTATATTTTAGAAGATATTCAAATTATAGTACTTGATAAAAATTATTATAAAATTTTGTTTTGTTCGATTAATTGATTCTAATTATGAGGGAGAATAAATTTAATTATTATTAAGAATACCAAGACATCTACATAAATTTTATCTAGATATCTTGTTATTTATTGACAATAATTAAAACTTCACGATAAAATTCTTGTACTCTTTTAACATAAATTTTTTCTCAATATTAAATTATCCTTATCTGCCCAATGATGTAAATTATAGTTAATAATGTTGATTTGTTTGGTTTCAGGAAGCCGTAGATTGAAGCAAATCGTAGTATGGAGAAGTTATTGTTCAATCTGCTCAGTTCTACAATGACGACCTTCGAAAAGTCAAGAATCGCCGAGAGAAATGAATAACTCTAGATGTTGATTATATAGTTAACTAAGTATTAAGAATGATAAATAAATATTAAGTTCTTATCTCGATTATCTCTTAGTAATAATTAAAACTTTACGATACCCCTGGATAGTAATTAAAACTTTACGATACCCAGGGATAATAATTAAAACTGAATGATACTGTGGATTGCTCTTTAATCTATGGCATTCTGAAACTAAAAAAATCATCATGGATAGTTATATTTGACGACATTATGTGCGTAAATGTAAATTAATGTAATAAATTGTATTCAAATACGTCAGGTAACTTTTACAAAAAATTAAAACTGTGCGATACATCTTCGTATTAATATATTTGGATTCAACTTATTCTAAAGCTGAATAAACTATTTAAAGATGTTTGACTGAACTTTATTGAAGGATTATATCCAATACGCGTAACGGTGCGAGTCCTTTGCAGTCTGTTACCTTCCAATGTATAGGGTCTTGCCATCCAAGGTACATAAGGTTGATAAAATGGCGCAGTGGCCGGTCTGAAGACGGTGTCTAGGGCTGTAGATGGTCCGATGGATATGTACCTGGATCCACTAAGGGCTGCATATGCACTTGGATAACCTTGCAGTCCATCCTAAAAAGAAACAAAAATTACTTTGAAGAACATTTATTAACCAGAGCAGTTGCATTCAGGAATTTATCTACTTTTGGTAAGATCCACTGTAATTTGACCATTTCTCTTATGACCATTTGATAAATATTCATTGTATCTTCAAAAGATGTAAGTGGTACCATTTCTCTTAAAACCAGGGGTCCTCAACCCTGTTCTCACGGGCACAATTGCACCCTCCGAAGGCTTTACGTGTGCCCACTGACGTGCAAATCCGATAAACATTACTTAAGTTTTCGTTTAAGTGCTATGTAAAAAATTCATAGTAAATGAGTGATTAAAGGAATATAAGCGTATTTGTTTCGGAAAAATTATTTGTTTATCCCTTTAACCAGGCTTGCCAGATATCCCGGTTCTACTACAGTTGTTTTAAGTTGAAGGTATGCTCTTGGCCAGCTTGTTATTTTCCCACGGCTATATATTAAAAATTTAAAAAATGATAAATGTACACACATTATATATAAAAAGTATTTTTAATATCTCTCAATACGACTATATTGTGTGCCACTGTTAGTAATGACGTCTAACGAAGAGCTAAATTATTTGTTCAACATTATGGTACCAATCTACGAAGGGGAATCTCCATTTAATTTGGTATTCCCCTATATACAGGTTATCATGATTTCTAGTTAAATATTTATATTTAAAAAATTTAATGTTCCTGCCATTCCTTCGGTGTTCTAGAATGCGCTCTGAGGATCAAAAAGATTGGGGATCCTTACTTTAAAACCATTTAGTCAATCAATCAAAATGTAATAAATTGTGAATGAAAATTTCACGCGTGCAATGGATATCTGAGGAATACGCATATTGTGTGTGTTGGTGGAACAAATGTGGATTTTGCGGTAAGGTATATCTTTATTTTTGTACTTTACACTAATTTGCCAGGAAATTAAGTAAAATTAATAGAGTTGATCTTCGAGATTGAGTCGGAAAAGTTGCATAGCAATAATACTGAAGACGGTTTATATTTTCCTAGCCAAAAAGAGGCAAATAACATTTATCTCTTGATTAATGACAAAGGAAAAAATAGATATATTATCACTCACATACGGTAGTTAAAAAAAGTAACGGGGCAAACCAAACTTTCAAAAAGATTTTTAAAAGAAGAATGAACTGTTAAACTTCAACAAACTTTTTTTCTTACATTTCATACCTGATGATTCAATAAAAGTAAAATCCTCGAAATTAACTTAAAGTATTATTAATTAATTATAAAATATTATGAACTTCTGGTGTACTTACTAAAAAAAAGAGATAAAAAAGTATTGGGGAGGAGCAAAAAAATATAATTTTTTATACAAAATCTATTTCTTAATAATACATATGTTGGGCCTCCTTTAGATTTTACTTCATTTAGTTTTTTCGGCATAAATTTTATAGATTTTTACCTTATTTTCCTTTGATTTTTCCTCTCCATTCTGTAACGAGTTTTCTCTAAGCTTATTTTTATTGGAAATTTTAAATTTATGGACTCCATGCACCAAATATTATCACAGAGTTCCATCACAACACATTTCACAGTGTTCCATTTGTAATCTTCCCGATTCCATTTGTAATCTTAATAAATTCACGTCTATAGCAAATAGCCTTAAGAAAGAAAAAAAAAAAAAAAAAAACAATAATTTTTTTTTTTTTTAAAAACTTTTTTTCTATTTCGAGGTTCAAGTTATATATATATATATATCAAAGAGGCGCCTTTACCCACCGCCTCCTGACTGACGCCTGTTTGCAATGATAACGTAGGAGAGTGAGTAAAATTTTTTGTCTCCAACTGTCGTTTCCGAAGGCTAAATTTCGTTTGAAATTCAAAAATAAAATCATATGTTAATGTATCTTTCCCTCGTTGACGAGTATTAACGTCACTCAGGAGGCTAGTTATATCGACTAAAAACTTGAAGTCGCAAATCCATGTTTTGTCTTCACACACACTTCTGCAAAGAAGAATTGTATTTCTTGCTGCAAATCAAACACTATTTTTAACATTTTGGCGCCGGTCAACGATCTTACTTCAGCATAAAATGCAACGTCATCATCATCTGAGCCCAAAGACTTTAGAAATTCTTGGAACTGAAATTGATTCTACCTGTTCGACTTAATGAAGTTCATTGATTTGACGATCATTTTCATAATTTGGTCCATTTTGAGGGACTTGATACATAAATTCTCCTGATGTAAAATGCAATGAAAATTTAGCATTGAAGTAATACCGACTTTGGAGGCCTTATTTTCAATAAATTTTACAAAATCTTTGTGTTTCCCAACCACTGCTGGAGCCACAAGCTTGGCGATGTCTCCTCACCTATTATTGCGTCATTAAATCTACCACCACTCACTCCGTCGCCAATAGCATTCGCGTTGCTTGAAAGTACGACGTTGTGGCCACGGTAGCCTAGTGATCATGGTCGCGATGGTGGTTTTCTTCGAGTCGGGTTCGAGCCTCAAGGCTACTAAAGACCCACCGTGTAACAGGGCTGATGCAAGTTAAACCGGGTCGAGATTCCAAGTCCTCCCGTGGGCGTGGATGTTTGGTACCAGCTCAGGTGGCATCCTCGTCACTTGAACGTGGTCCAGAATTACGAAGTCCATCCCTAAAAGTCTTTGAGTTGCTTCTCAGTGCGTCTTAATAAACAACTACAATCCCATCACAGAGCTACATCTAACGTCAGCAAATTTCAAGGCTTTGGGATATTTAGAATCCCATTCATTATTTTATGATTATGTAACATAAAATACATATGCTCATGCTCATAATAATATTATTGGTCCAAGTACGAAAACACTCAAGTGATTCATGAGATTGGATGAGAAAAATATGCTCCTTATCTTCATTTTAAATCACAACTATTTATATTCTTCTTTAAAGAATACGTGTCCCATAAATTACAGTTATGTTGCTTGCCTCCCTCTTTAACATAATTCTGCATCTCAATTTAATGTTTTACGTAAACAGTACACTTATGTAATAGTATAATGTCGCATTTTAATTAATAGATTTTTACTCGAACTATACGTTTCAAAAAATTTTCAGCAAAATAATTTCGTAATATTTACATTGTTGTATGAAATAAACTTTGATGAAAACATAATTGAAATTGTTCCATACATTCCAAGTTTTTCGAAGAACAGATTTACCCACTGAAGGCGCTAATTTTTTTAAAAAAATAATTATTCAACTAAATTTTAAAATTAAAGTAAATGTGTGTGTGGAAAATATGTCAACGGTATGGAAATTTGATTTATTCACTCACTCACTCAGTCAGTCAGTCATTTAATTATTTGTTTTTTCTGACCAGAAAAATTATTCAGAAAACAATTTTTTTAAAAAGTACTCTGGTGACCTTATTGTCATTGATTAAAACAATAGCACTACTGGGCTAGTAACTAATTATAAGTAGAATTAATTATTTCGGGAACAATTTTCAAAATACAACACTATTCTGCGGAAATTTTTGTTTCAAAATCAGCGATTCAAGTGACCATAGATCAAGTGACCAATCATTAGACCATAATGTATTTATTAAAAAAACGTAATTTAGAAAATAATTTGATTAATATAAAACAGAAACAAACATTTTTTTGATAACAAATTAAATAATCAACTTTATTTTTCTTGATAGAATTCTTGCAAAATATATAGCGTATATATATTTATTTACGCTTTTTTGAAGTTGGGCTATTCGCGCTTTTCTCTTCATTGACCTCGGTGACTTTATAGTAATTTGTATTGCATACAATAACAATTTTTTTCCAAATCAAATTGAAATGTGATTAGGTAAATTAGATGAAGAGTGAAATCAAGTGAATTATAAATAGAGATATATAAATGAAATAGAATTGAAAGATAAGGGAGGTGGAGATAAAAGATAACGTCAGGTTAATAAATATTTGCAAGTTGTATTGTAGCATCGCATTTTATCTCTTGCATTGAAGCGAATTTTAGTTACTATACTGAAATAAGAATATGCTGTTTTTGGGAAGTGGTAGAATCAGAACGAGTAAATTGATAAGCTTAAACTTTATTAATTGTTCCTAATTTGGAATTGACGAGTTAAGTGAGATTCAAGAGAGAGTGGCCTTATGTATTTTTGAGTGATTATTAATAAAGTATTTTATCTTGCTCATATGGAGTCCAATAGTTATTGACAAATAGAAGGAAATTTTCAGTAGAATTAAATAATAAAGAAAAAGGGTGTCAAATATTTACATTTAAAATTTTAACGTACCATTATAAAATTTTCAATGTTTTCGTTACATATGTCTTACAGTAAAATAATGATAGAATTTAACACTTCTATTTTTATACTTTTCTTTTTATATTGATAATTTTCTTTTCTTTTCGGAACTTAAGTTAGGAGTGAAACTACCAGTTTTTAAATATTTACAATGTTAAAACTTACATTGTTAAAGTTTTACATTTCTCATGGCGCATAAAAAATAAAATATAATAAAAAGATTAAAAAATAGTAAAAAGTTTTTATTATTTGGGTTATTTTAAAATTATATTTCATTCAACCCGTCAAAGTTTTGTGCGAAATTCAATGTGAAGGTCATATTAAAGTTATTTATTAACCAAAAACTTCCTCTAAAAGCTTTCAATCGAATCTTTGGCCTATATTTATCTTGTCACCTTTTAATGTTATGAAATCCGTTTCTTTCCTTAAATGTATATTCATTTCTGAATATAATACTATTCTCTTACAAATATACCAATGAGAAAAATTAAATTTTACTTCTCGAGTAATGTTAGACAATGAAGAAAATTTATATGGAAAAGGCCTATAAAATATTTTCTGTTCAGTTAAAAGTTTTTAAAAAAATCAAAGCTTTTATCAACATATATTTTTACTTTTAATTTTAATCAATAATACTTTGTAATTAAATAACCATTGGTTATTTAAAACTATTCTGACTTTATTATTATTTCGTGATAAATTAATATTTGGTCAAAACATAATTTTTGTATTGAAAAATTGTATATATATGTTGAACATATGTTACACACAAGTCAAAGTTATTTACCATTTCAAATGATTTAGAAGTAAAATATGTTTCGCTTCCGTTTTTACTTGTCCTTAAGGCTTAAATGTCTCCTCTTAAATTTTGTTCTGCTCTAAAGTATAAGAATATCTCGTTTTATATCGCGTTTTAATACAAGCTTTTCATTCGATTTTGAGAAAGTTTTATATTAGTTTAATTGAAATATATTAAAAAATTAGCAATTTATATAGAAACTGCTTCATTAAAAAAAGATGACATCAATTATAGTTATTGAAAAAAAAAAAAGTATTTTAGCAGTTTAGATTTCAGTTCCTGCTTGACCTGTTTTCTCTAAAAATCAGTGTTTGTAAAAGGACTCCAAAAAACGCGACATTTTGTTCCCGAGAGCGCGAAGCATAATTTATTTTATAAATAATTCATGTCCAAATCAAAAACCTGAAATGCTTTCATCGTAAGCGGTTTCAATAAAAACAGATGTTTAATTTTAAAAAAATTAGTAAGTAAATTAAAAAGTTAGTTTTTGAAACTCTTTTTAGCTTATCAGGGATAGTATTTAGGGATTTGTTTTCTTTAAACACTAATGTGTGAAACTTATCGTAGCTATTCTATAAATATGAGTAGTTAAAAAGTAAAATTATTAAAATATAGTTAATAAATTATAAAAATGAAATAGATTCCAATTTTTTTTTTTTTTTTATCTTGAAATGGTTAAAATTATACGTCTAAATTTTCTAGTTTATACATATAGATCAGGGCTTCTTAAACTATGGGTCGCGACCCCAAATGGGGTCGCGTAGCAAAATTCTGCGGTCGCGAGAGATTTTAATGTCAAATATTTATATATACCATTTTATAACATCACTAGAGTTGGCGGAATACAGTGGACTTGCAGCGTCTAGACACGCGCATTTGTTGAAGGTTTTGAGCTATCTCCACCGACAGCAGTAAACGATCGCTATTATTATACTGTGGCTATACATTGTTAGTGCGTTTGTCGGTATCATACATGTTGAATAAACCGCGCGCCGCTGACTTCCCACTCTGACCGCCACCTCTAAATATCACACACAATCAAAGGGAGGAATGCGCGCGCGTACACACGTGCAACCTGCAGCTAAACAATGATTCATGTATGGGGTCGTCAAGAAACTCGCAATCATAAATGGGGTCGTGAATGACAAAAGTTTAAGAAGCCCTGATATAGATGAATTACGAATTTCTTAGATTTTGTTTTAATTATATTTAAAAAAATTAAGGCATTAAAAAGAAAAAAAAAATTTATTTTTTGTAAAATTGACCTGTGCAGTAATGTTATGATATATACGAGCTTACCCTACATTCTTACAAAATAAATAAATAAATAAATAATAATAACTAAATAGTTATAAATAAATGAACAAAGTAAATTAATTAAATATAAATAAATAAATAAATTATTTAAAAAATACGTTCATTATTATTTTTATGAACTTGATGATAGTATTTGTTAACATTCATTTTGGGAAGTCATAACGTTCCCTAAATTTGGTTTTTTATGCACATCTATTTGTTTATCAAAAGGAAAAATAAGCAATCGGTTTCTGTGAGATTTAATGCCAAACATTAAATAATCTTGCAATATGTATGGGCGTAATAAATTAGACACTTATTAACTCGTTTTGATTAATTGTTTGTTTATTAACGTCACAATTAGAAGTAACACGAAAAATATAGGAGACGGGCCTCATCCTTTTGAACCTCGGTTAAGAGACAAGGATGACATTTGGGCTGGCACCACCCTCTCCAAACTTCCACTCTACACCAACGGGGAGGACTTGGAGCCTTGACGATTCAATTTACAACGGCCCCACTACAAGGCTGCAGGGGCATCAGGATTCCAACCCATGTCTCAATGGAAACAACGAAAGCCTCAAGTTCGTGACCATAACCACTAGGCTACTGCCGTCACAAAATTTTTAACTATTTCGTATGTCTGATAAATTTTAAAAATCATTGTTAACAAATGGAGAGAAAAATTTTAATTATGGATGTTGAGAGCTAATATAATATTCAAAATTATTTACTGTAAATGCGGATTCGAAAAACTGTTTTGGTCACTGTTTTTCTAACCAATCATAGTAAAATAAAACTGAAGAATGTAAAAAGAGTGAAAGAAATATACGAATAAAACTCTTCAAGTTATATGAATGTCTTTTTTTTTTTTCTTATTTCTACTTAAGTGTTATCAAATTTTGAAAGAAGTTCGAATTATGTTCTTGTCCGTAGATAACATGAGAATTTTTGAGTGTTTTCTTGACAATTATAAATAAAAATGATTGTGTAGTATTTAAACTATATTTTGTTGTAGTACAAACTTGTAAAAGTTAAAAAAAAAAAAGATCTGGAAATTGATTCAATAATTATTTTGAATTCCTTTTCTCTTAGCTGAATAGTTATTTGGTTTGAAATAGATTTTTTGAAAAAAAAAAAAAAAAGAACAAAATAATTTAAAAAAAAAAAATATTTGTAGAAGTGGTTTTAAACTTCAGATAATAAATATTTACTTTCATTTCTATAAAATAAAAAAATAAAAAAAAAGCAATGATATCTTGCTGCTGTAATTTTTTTTTCCAATTTTACTAAAATAACCACGGATAAAGGAAAAACAAAATTTGATACTTAAATATTAGCTTAGGTTAGAAAGTTCGTTGAGAAATGATAGAAATGAATAAATTAATGAAACTGACATTTTTTCTTTTTTTGGAAGTGTAACATATTTTTTTATTACATAATATTTTGTCCCATTTCATTTTACATGCTTCTAAAATTAATTTTGAACTTTATTTCTTTTATTTCAAATACATTCTGAGGCGAAATAGTTTTGAACTATTTGCATTTTTACGTAATCAAAGAGAAAATCAGAATATTCTCAAATAATTTATTATAATATTATGTCCTTATATTATTATTAGTGGATCAGAATATTCAGAAGTTTTCATCCTTGAATATATAATAAGTTAATAAAAAAACCCAGTTTGGTGTAAATACTTGTAATTTTTCAATTGTAAATATAAACTGTGGATAACTTAAGGATTTTTCATATTTTAGCTGAAAAACTTTTGTACTTATACATTTGAAATATACATAAAAAGAAACCTTTCTGGCTCTTAAAATGTCTAAATAACAAAATACAAAAAATATTTTCAATAAAATGTTAAAAAATTCTTAATTAGACAGTGTTGTAGCAAGCAAACATTTAAGCACTTTAACCGTTTTCTATATTCAAACTTAGAAACAAATCTTCAACACCAGTTTTATAACTTTATTGAAGGAAGTTCTTATGTTTCAAGTTTGAGACGAATATTGCAGTGAAATTGCCAAGGATGTATATTAATTAGTTTGTGTTCTGAAATGATATTAATGAAATCTGATTCTTAACATAGTAATTTTTGACTTCATATACATCAATATAATTTATTGATTGATCTAATTCCATATTTTCAAAAATAAACGACACAGAATAACAAAAAGAACACAGATATAAAGAAAAACCGTAGAAGTCTTATAATGTGAAAAATAAATGGCCTTCGTGTGTTTGTGTGAAGCTGTTTCATGAAGGCTGTTTTAGAAGCTTGCATGGAGTAACCTCGCAGTTGGATTGGTCGCAGTGGACCAGATGACTCGATGTTACACAGTTGGCTACGTAAGTCACCTGGTATGAACCTAAACGATTTCATCTTTTTTAATCGTGTAGTACAAAGGTATTCAAACTTTTAAACTTCGAAGAATCCTTTGAGCTTACCATTTTCTTGAAGGAACACCTTCATCAAAGAATAGAAAAATAGTATATCAAGGTTTTATCCTACTCAAATTTATAAAATTATTTTTGCATCTCTATTTTATTACAATAGAAACGTCTTAATAAGATCATGAATGGTAACATAGCTAATGGGTATTTGGGAGGAAAGGGTCTCTAAAATACATTCTATGAATTATAAACAAAAGCAACCATATTTTAAATTATAAGGAATTAATAAAAAGAAAAAAAAATTAATGGCTTGGATGCAATTTTTTTTATTGCAAATTATTTTCTCGTCTGGAATAATTGTTGAAATCTGCAACCTGATGTCATCTTCAACTTCCAATCTGTTTTCTAGGTTTTCGCATACATATGTTGAAACATATGATATTAGACGTTTCATAACTCTTTTGGAAATTTCAGGATATTCTTTCCTAATGTCAATCCAAAAATGCATTATATCAACTTCATTAAAATTTAGTTTCAATTGAGTGTCTATAGATTTATCAATTTGTTGTGCTTTTGCTTTTATTGGGAGTTTGGAGGTATCACAGTCATGAGAAGGAGTTTGGATCCAAGATAATTTTTCTTATTGAACAAGGAACTATTCAAGAAATATTTTTTGCAGTTCTAATTAATGTTGGACCAAACTAATTTTTATCGGTATTAGCGTTACCGTCCACTAAAATATTATGCAAATTAGGAAAGCATTCAATATCACCTTTCAAAATGCAATCTGCACAAAATTTCAATTTTAAAAGAATGTCATCAATTTGACATTTATACCTTGAAAATAGCGAAATAAGTGGACAAATAAGTGAGAGATTCTTCACCTGAGCAAAGAATGGAGACTAATATGTGACCAAATGTATCTCGGTTAGTGTATTTGAAGCACGTGACTTTTACGAAATTTAAGATTTTATTTTATCCATAAAATATTTATTTATGTTTAATTTTACAATCAATCTTCCTTCAAGAATTTGATCTTTTATAAAAATTAAAATTTTGCTAAATTTTTGGTTCTTTGATTAAGCAAATAGTGATCTCTTGTGGAACCTCTGTCAAAGTTCCAAAGAGCCCAGTTTGAAGACCTATGGTGTAGAAGATAAAGTGTATGCATCACCATTACTCACAAATTTATGTGAACTTAAACAACGCATTTCTCTACTACTCTGTGTACAATCCATTAACACTTACACTGTACAACGTGTTTGGCGGAATTATACGAGTATCTAAAGGAAATTACATCGAATACTTGTAAAAGTCCCTTCTACATTTTTCTTTCCATTCATGTATTAATTATCATTCTGAGATGTTTTATTTATGAAAATATGGAATTTTTCGAAAATGGATGAATCATTTTGAATAATAAGTACATACAGAAAGAATTCGAAGTATATAAAGCACATAATTTGGATAAATACGGAAATACTATTTAAAAATGAGATGAAATAGGAAAAAAAGGCTAGTTAACAATTTTTCAGTTCCAATTTCAGACGTCCTGTTAAACAATGCAATTATAAAAAAAAAATTATACATTAGTCACGTGACTTAAAAGAGAGAGCGGAAATAAATATCGTTCGTCGATGAAACAACAGAACTTGCATCAATGTTTAAATAATGACAGATGAGTTTTTATTATTAGGGTATATACCCTAGCTACTCATATTGGAAGCTTACGTTTCTGTTTGATTATTTAAGATTCGACTATGTATTCAACTAATGTGTACTTCCGATTTAATTCGTGTACTCCACTTGAAATTCTTTTACAAACTACTCTAAAGTGTTTTTGAGCAAACGGAAATAAAATAAACCGTTTATTCAAAGCGTTCTTCGCAAATTGGTAAAACGTCTTTTTAAGTGACTCTAGTAGTAGTAGTATTTTGATTGCTAACATTTAAATAGTGTAGAATGACACATAAATTGGAATATTTCGTCCATTTTCTTAACGATACATTATCGTACATCTTACCAACTAATAATTTAAACGTCAATAAATCATTTGTAATCATTGTTATATTTACTGTTCTACGACTTTCTTGTTCTCATACAATTTATTTTAAGTATATATTTGGAAAGCATGTTATAAAACAAATTTCATTGTAAAGTCAAAATATAGTACTGCACGTAAAGTCTTAATTATCTTTAAAAAAAATTAGGAAACTGAATGAAATTTGTTCTGCGTTTTTATTGTTCCTTATTCATATATTGTTGCAAATGATAACTATTAATGCTGATTTGTTTCGTATCAGGAAGCTTTAAATTGAAGTAGCTGACAATATAGAAAATATAAAGTTCAAGCTACTGAGTTCCATAATGACGGCCTTCGAAAAGTCAAGAAACGTTGCGACTTTGTAGAGAAGTCTTATTAATAATAAATAAAATTTCTATCTTGATTGTTTTTAACCACAATTAAGACCTTATGATATCTTGAGATAATAATTAAAACTTTATGATACTGCGAGTGACTTCAATTCGCGGTTTCATGAAATCAAACAAATCAACAGGAATAGCTCTAATTTACAACATTGTATACATAAGGTTTATTAAATAAGAAATTTTTTTTACCAGATATCTTTGTTGTTACTCAGTAATAATTAATACTCAACAATATCTCCTCGTTTTACCATAGTAAAAATTTCTGTTTTAAGAGAATTAAAATTTTAATAAGCTATGGTTTTTATAACTATAAATGATATTTTTTGTTTCAAAATTAAACATTCATGGTAATTAAAAATTTTTAAAAAAGTACTTTTAACATATTTTGCTACCTTTGTATAAGTATTGACTTGGCTGGGTTAATTTTGTTAAATTAGACTGAAAAATCTCACTTTAATTTTTCAAGGACAAAAGCTGAAATTTATAAACTTATTTTGTGAAACGTAAAAACTTTTTAAGTGTATAAAATATTCACGTGTTTTCTATAAATATTCAGATAAACTTTTTTTCGGATCTGACTATACAGAGGGCGATAAAAAAGAACAATAAAAAAAATTAAAAAAGAACTTTTAAGAAAGGCTTTTAAAAAAGAACAATAAACTGTTAACAACACATATGGACTCAAGTAGGACTCATTCAGTAAAGAGAAAAAAATTTGCAGTTTTGATGAAAATAGTTTTCATTAAGTTCTTTCTCATATTTAGTAACAGGAAAAGATATTTTATGCAATGAAAATAGTCATTAAAAACAAAATAGTGGCGATTCAATGCAATATTAAAATCGCTTGATCTCCAAATGTGCCAAGAAGGTTACAGGAAATAGTTTGAAGATGTTATAATAAAATAAATGAATTCTTAACAATTCGCATTTTTGAAATTCTTTATCATCAAAACCTTTTGGAATATTATAAATCCATTCACTGTAATATCAAACTCTTTTGCAAAATATACTGAGATGGTAAGAAGATCAAAAGGAATTAGTTTGAAGAAGTTATAGTAAAATAAACGAACGTTATAGTAAATAATTTTTAACAATTTGAATTATTAAAATTATGCAGTATCAAAATATCAAAATCGTTAGGTGTAATATCAAAGTGCTATTTCAAAATCGTTTGGTGTAATACCAAAGTGCTATTTCAAAATCGTTTGGTTCCAAAATGTATTAAGAAAACCGGAAGATCAAAAGGAAATAGCTTGATGATGTTATAATAAAATAAATAAATTCTATGTAATTTGAATCATCAAAATTTTGAATTCGTGATTTCAAAACTCTGAGTGATTTCATTAAATTTTCAATCATTTCTTTTCTGATTATATACAAATTAAGGTAATAAATCATTCATTGTACCCAACTGGAACATTAAGATAAACTATTTTCGTTGTTATAAAATACTTTTGAAATTTAAGTTTATTGCTGAAGGAAAGTAGGTAGGAAAATCAAAAATTATCTGCACAAGCTTACAACTTTATGTAGACTGTAGATGAGCTTTGGATTATTTTTTACATGCAGGGTGAGAAGAATTCATATTCTTGTTGCGGCTAAGCTATTTAAGCCGGGAACTTTTAAAAATATGCATAATTTAATCTCGGGCATAAAACTAAAGCATATATTATATGATGAATTTGTTAGCTAATTAATGTTGACTGACTATTGTTGCACGTTTATTAAATTATTTTGATGAATTCCGTAAATAATTATCAGGATTTTTTTTTTTGAATAAGGCCGTCTTTACACTTCGGCATCGAAGGTATTGATAATTAACATATTACAATATCTTGATCATGGCTCCCAATTTTTTTAAAAATGATATTTTTAAATTATTATTATGTTTTGGGCTGTTTTGTGTTATTGAAAGAGGCAAACTTACAAGAAAACAGGCAAGGAAGAATTCATTCGGTTAAAATTCCAAAAGTCAAATTTCGTTCAAAAACGTGATGTTGGGATACATACATGCACGCACACACAGATATATATATATATATATATATCGTAATTTCCCCTTCATTTTCCTCGAAAACTTTCTATTTGAATTTCTTAAGGCTGTCTTTTCGTAATGTTTAAGATAAGCACTCGAAACTGGAACACTTTTTGGGATAAAACAGTGTTCAAACACGAATTTTATATCCTGATGTAACTATCTTTTAGAGAAATAGCATATTTTACAATACTACTCATTTCTGTTCCAATCAATTCCTTTTCTAGGTGTAAGATGTGCTTCATGTTTCGTTTCCTACACTGTAATGCTAAATGGCCTTTGAACCTTACGTGTTCGAATAAAAAATTGCATATTTTTGGAATGTACTTATATTTTAAAAATACTGTATGATAAACGGATTTATGTGTTACAGTGTCGCGAACTTTCATGAAAATCGGAACCATTTTCTGCCTGAAAATATGCTCGAAGTTTTGATCAGGTTCTTGACATAAGAAGACGGCTGTAACCTGGTGCCAATAAAATAAGAGTGATTCATGTAGATTGGATTGAAGTTATGAAGCGCAGTGCATAGATTGGATAATTTACATTTATAAGCAGTGATGAAATTAATAAGGGTGAGTTAGAGGACTAGAAGTTTATCTGTCGGTGGTAGAAGTAGTTATAGTGAATCAAAGTTAGATTTAGGATCCCTTTGTTCTTAATCTAAGACGTATTCAGAGGAATTCTGAGGGATGTCGGAAGAAGATTCAAGGATCGAATCCTAAATTCAAATTAGTCTACTCATTCGAATTCAAATGAGCTGGTAAGAGTGGATTAAATTGATGTCTTATCTCCTTAACTGAAAGGCACTTAGAGAGTTTAACTGCATGGAAATCAAAATTAACCATTGAACTTTAATTATCTAGAAAATGAATACTAATTAATTAATAATAATTATTATTGAACTCACGCAGTCTTCATTTGACAATTTGTTACTCTTTCTAATTAAGATTAGTAATGGCAAACGAAGAAAATAATCAAAGTGCGTTACAAAGTTAATTAAGAAATTAAATAACGCACATACTCTTCCTTTTTCCGATAGAGTACAGATATGCAATATAATTGCGTTTTTGTTTATCAACGTCGAACTGAAAAGTAACTCGAGGACTATTTTTGACGGACCTCGCAATTTTTAATCTCGGTTAAGAGACGACGATGACACCTGAACAGCCTCTTCCCTCTCTAAGCGCCCACTTCACGCCAACGGGAGGACTTGGGACCTCGACCAAATTTAACGTGCTCCAGCCTCAATACACGGCGGGTCTTTATTAACATCAGGACTCGAACCCACGATGCAACGAAAGTACCAGAAGCGAGTCCGCGAACATGACCACTAGGCTAAAGTGACCAGTACAATTATGTAATAGGTGGAAAAAATTAAAGAAAAACGAGTTTCCTGCAAAATTCGTTCTAAGAAGAATATTTTATGTGATTAATTAAAATAATCCTTTTTTTCTACATCCAAGTAAAATTTTTCTCGATATAAATTTGTGGAAGCATTTGGAAAGTATCGAGCTGTTTTTCTTTCTGATAGTTCAAAAGGAATAAAAAAAATGTCTAAATTTTTAAGAAGTTTTTTTTAAAATAAAAAATTTGTTTCATTATATCAAGTAATTTTTTTGTAAAAACAATAAAACTTATTTAAAAATCACTTTCAATTGATTTAAAATTGTTTATCTATTTTAAATATAGAGTCTGCAGCATATTTTTTTATTTTTTTTATTTTTCTCGCCTAAAATTACATGAAATCATTTTCAAGTGAAAATTTCTATCAGAAAAAAAAATCTTAAGTTATATAGGAAGTTAAATGATGAACTAAATAGAATATCTAGTCAAATTCCATTTATAAATTTTTTTTAACTTAAGATGTGAGGTTTTCCAATTTTCTTCTTTTTTTTATTTTTATTTCTCAAAGCTAAGGCTACTTTTTTTACTGAAATCAAAGTATCTGATTTTCTTGCATTTGCTGTATTTTACAATTATTGATTAAAACATCTTTTAACTGAAGTAATTATTCAATTACTTCAGTTAAAAGATGATGTACTTTGAATATATTTAACGATTTAAAAAAAGTTATGCTGACTTATTGACATACGTAAATTCTAATATTGACAATTACTTAATTCTACATATTGACATTTATGCACGTTCTAATTAAAAAGGAAGTAAAATATTTTTATAAACAGTTTAAAAATATGTTATTCATTAAAATATATTACTCATTGATTATATTACTCAGTAAAGGATATTTTTCATAAATTATATTACTCATTAAAGTATATTACATATAAATTATGAAGAAACACTCATTAAAATACATTACTCATAAATTATATTACTCATTAAAATACATTACTCATAGATTATATTACTCAT
>BMAW01122076.1:453331-545207 GCA_019974015.1 Nephila pilipes | reverse complement strand
TATATGTATATATATATATGTGTGTATGTATATGTATATATATATATATGTGTGTATATATGTATATATATGTGTGTGTGTGTGCGTGTGTGTTTGCGTGTGTGCAGGTATGCAGTAGAACTCGGATCCATCTATGCACGAAGATCTTTTTTTTTTTTTTTAAATTTGAGACGCGGTATGCAGATTTCTCAAGCAATATTTATTTATTTTTTAAATCCACGTATTTAGCAAAATTATTTTCTTTACTGAAATCTTATAAAATCCAGGAAAATGTGTGAAAGAGAAGTGGAGAGAGGGAGGATTTTTTACAAATATTCTGCGTGAAGTCAATAAAACCCTAGTAACACATCTTATCACCAACGACGAATGAAAAAATTATTTCATTGTCTAGATAGGAAATGCAATAAAACGAATTTAAGCACATTTCTAATGTTCACAAAGTAGATATCTTTACCTGTAATAAAAAAATATTCATACTCGACTTGTTCAATTCGAAGAAAAAATTTTGTAAGTACATTTTATTTCATTCTGTTTTTTCCCATTCCGTGTTTAATCAGTATTTTCGATATCCTTGATCTACTGTGGTCCCAATTAACTAGGTTGTACTATATATATATATAGCTGAATCACACATAAATTTCTAATTGTACATATATTTTCTAGACATAAACTTCTTCACATTCTAGTCCTCCGAGAAATCGAAATTCTCTCTCTCTCATAACATTTTAAAAGGAAAAGTAATTTTTATTTAAGTCAAGCTTAATGTACAGTACTTTTTGTTAAGGAACATTACTAACAGTATTTACAGACATATTTTAAATTTGTTTTTAAAGCATTTCTTACGTAATTCTTTAATATATACGAGTATCAATTTTTTTAAAAGTACTTTTTTATCGAGGTCTATCTGGTTTAGTTCACTCAACGTAGGCGTCATTAGTGTGATAATTGGTCAGATACCTCTTCATCTTCTGCCACCAGTGACAAGACAGACGTTTTATGAGGGTTGATTTTATTTCGAATAACGTATAGAGTCCTAGCTGTCGTAGTAAATCAGACTTAAAAAGAGTCGAATAAAGAACTGAGACAGCCTTTTTTATTTAACTAAATAATTTCACAGACTTTCAGAATGAGAAGAAAGTAAAATAAAGTACCATCTTAAGAAAAACAAAATGATTTATAACCAGCTTTACAGAAAATGGCGACCATATACCAGCTACATCTAAATAACTTGCAAAGCTATATAGTATCCGAAGACAAAAATTATTGTTTTCTATATTAAATTTGCATAGCATCTATTTGGGTGGTTGGTGGGTTATCTCTTTTAGGAAATAATGCAATTCATGACATTAATCTTTCCTCTGTAATGTAGCTGTAATTTACTATCACCTAATTTCGATAAAGATATTGGATGTCAGAAACTAAAAGAATTGAGTAATCTTTAACACAAAATAATAAAAAGTAGTATTTTTTGTTGTGGCTGCAGTAGCCGAATGGCCATGGTAGCGAGCTCGCATCTGACGCTCTTTCTGTCGAGTCACGAGTTCGAGTCATACCATTTGAATCTCGCTGTGTAGCGGGACAAATGCACGTTAAATTTGGTCCAGGTCCCAAGTCCTCCCATGGGCATGGTTTGGAGATTCGGAGAGGGCGGTCCCAATTCAGGTGTTGCCCTCGTCACTTTACCGAGATTCAAAAGTACGAGGATCATCGCCAATGCCCTTGTGTTTTTTCTAAGTGCGACATTAAAGAACAATTAATCATTAAGTCATCTCAAATGCGTCAGAGAACGCCATTAGATACTAAACAAGAAAACGCGAGGTACATTAACTTCTAGCACATTTACATGGAAAACGATTGGAGAAGGTGTGGGTTCGCTGGAAGAAGTAAAATCGACGGAACAGACGAAAATCACTTTAACAAACGCAAATAACTAAAAATAAGAGCAATTTCATTCGGTGTTTTCACTACCGAGCAGTCAACTACTATATGGGGAATTGGAGTACAATTTAGATTTAAAGTTGTATTTGTGTAATGATAATAAGTAAGACCAAAACTATAAAATTTTGGATTTTTTTTCAATAGAAAAATTCTCCAGTACTGAGGTAACTAAGATGCCTTTGATAAAGAAAAATTAGAGTATTTTTATGCTAAGTTTATATAATCCATATTTTTTTTAATTGAAAAAACAGAAGCCAGGCCTTAACATTGAAATGTCTGTATGATTGCATATCTGTTCATGCAAAGAAAATCACATTCATAAACATACGTAATTATATATAAGCAATTAATCAAAATATGCATTCACTTTTTTACTTACCTTTAGGCACATCTTGCATGAAATCTACACTGCATTTATAACTTTAAAAAAAATTGCAGGACACGTAAAAACATAATATTTTATGCACATAATATCCTTATAATTACAAATATTAAATTTAATAAGATTTTAATATTTTGTTATTTAAATTTTTGATAACTTATATACAAAATATAGTTCAGTACTTAAAATATGTGAGCGTTTATTACAAGAAAATTACGTTCACTGTTTTGTATTGGAAAATAACCTCATTTTATGTGCAAAATATCAGTTCTTGATCTCTTGTTTATTAATATCGCTTCTATAAACAACTCGAGAGTCTTTGGTAAAACCCCTACAATTTCGAACCTCTTTCAAGTGACGAGCCCCTTCTTCTCATAACTTCCACGCCAACAGAGCTTTGGATCCCTTCAGATTTAACTTGCATCAGTCCCGTTGCATTGCGAATCTTTAATGGCATCTGGACTCGAGCCCACGACTCGAAGAAAACAACGCCGAGTCCACGACCATTACCATTAGGCTACTACTACTACATGTTTCGAAGGCAAGATTTATGCTTTATACTGGATATGTGTGACGTACGGCCTGCAACGAATATATATATATATAACACATCGATCAATAACTCCCGAGTCTAACATTGAAAACAACATTTTTATTGCAAATTTTTTTTTTATTCATCAACATAACACCTTTTGTTAATCCTGCCTTTTTAGGGTGTACAATCGAACTACTTTTAAAATCTTTTTTTTTTTTTTTCGCAAGAAATCTTTTTTGTTGCGAGTAAATAGCGATAAACAGCTTTCTGAATCATCGACTCGTTGCTGTTTTTGTTCCATCGAAAGCAATCGCGGCACCCACTTGGAAAAAACCTTTTTCATGCTCAATTTTTCATGAAGGATAGTAAATACACTTCCATATGATATCTGTGTCATCTCAGCAATCTCACGGAGCTTCACTTTACGATCTTTCATTATAATTTTTGTCACTTCACTCACATTTTCCGGTGTAACGGCTTCCACAGGTCTACCCGAGCGTTCCGCGTCATTTGTGTCGGTACGACCACGTTTAAACTCGGCAAACCACCGACAAATCGTTGCTTTTGATGGACAAGAGTCCGGGTAACATTTTTCAATCCATTGTTTCGCTTGCACGGTGTTTTTACCCATTAAAAAACAATGTTTTATCAGAACACGAAACTCGGTTTTTTCCATTTTTTAAACAAACTACAAAACGACTTTACTCCAACCTCGATAACTCAGCTGTTTCTGGTCCGATCGACTTAAAATTTTGACACGTTTCAAGCAAAGGTTCGTACTCTAGAAAGACCTGGTTACTGGTTTACTACGAGTGCCATCTCTGGGTTAATCTCGGGAGTTATTGATTGATGTGTTAATGTTTATCGGATTTGCATGTCAGTGGGCACACGTAAAGCCTTTGGAGGGTGTAATTGTGCCCGTGAGAACAGGGTTGAGGACCCCTGGTTTTAAGAGAAAAGGTACCACTTACATCTTTTGAAGATACAATGAATATTTATCAAATGGTCATAAGAGAAATGGTCAAATTACAGTGGTTCTTACCAAAAGTAGATAAATTCCTGAATGCAACTGCTCTGGTTAATAAATGTTCTTCAAAGTAATTTTTGTTTCTTTTTAGGATGGACTGCAAGGTTATCCAAGTGCATATGCAGCCCTTAGTGGATCCAGGTACATATCCATTGGACCATCTACAGCCCTAGACACCGTCTTCAGACCGGCCACCGCACCATTCTATCAACCTTATGTACCTTGGATGGCAAGGCCCTATACATTGGAAGGTAACAGACTGCAAAGGACTCGCACCGTTACGCGTATTGGATATAATCCTTCAATAAAGTTCAGTCAAACATCTTTAAATAGTTTATTCAGCTTTAGAATAAGTTGGATCCAAATATATTAATACGAAGATGTATCGCACAGTTTTAATTTTTTGTAAAAGTTACCTGATGTATTTAAATATAATTTATTACATTAATTTACATTTACGCACATAATATCGTCAAATACAACTATCCATGTTGATTTTTTTAGTTTCAGAATGCCATAGATTAAAGAGCAATCCACAGTATCATTCAGTTTTAATTTTTATCCCTGGGTATCGTAAAGTTTTAATTACTATCTAGGGGTATCGTAAAGTTTTAATTACTATCTAGGGGTATCGTAAAGTTTTAATTATTACTAAGAGATAATCGAGATAAGAACTTAATATTTATTTATCATTCTTAATACTTAACTATATAATCAACATCCGGAGTTATTCATTTCTCTCGGCGATTCTTGACTTTTCGAAGGTCGTCATTGTAGAACTCAGCAGATTGAACAATAACTTCTCCATACTACGATTTGCTTCAATCTACGACTTCCTGAAACCAAACAAATCAACATTATTAACTATAATTTACATCATTGGGCAGATAAGGATAATTTAATATTGAGAAAACATTTGTGTTAAAAGAGTACAAGAATTTTATCGTGAAGTTTTAATTATTGTCAATAAATAACCAAGATATCTAGATAAAATTTATGTAGATGTCTTGGTTATTTCTTAGTAATAATTAAAATTTTATGATACTCCCTCATAATGAGTAGAGATCAATTAATCGAACCAAACAAAATTTTATAATAAATTTTTTTTTATCAAGTACTATAATTCAGATATCTTCACAAATATTATAATGGAGAATTCTATTTATCTTCATAACTCTAAGCAGTGTGATTGAAATAACTGGATCCGAGTTCAGTAGACTTTTAGCGACGGGATCCGAGTTAGGAATACACTCTTGGTATATTACCTCGAAGTTGTTCACAACTCCCTGTCTGACAATTTCCCTAATTATTTTATCTCTTTTAATCTCTAATATCTCCATTTCTCTTAATCTCTTTATCTCATTTACTACACTTCTTATGTTATAATACTAATTTGCATAATAATGGGTTCTTTTTTTTCACAAGACGCGGCTTTAAATTCAAGCACCACAATAAAGAAGCCCCAGAGGCTAGTTAAAGAAAAATGCACGTGAGAACCCGTTATAAGATTAACACATCAATCAATAACTCCCGTGACTAACCCAGAGATGGCGCTCGTAGTAAACCAGTAACCAGGTCTTTCTAGAGTACTAACCTTTGCTTGAAACGTGTCAAAATTTTAAGTCGATCGGACCAGAAACAGCTGAGTTATCGAGGTTGGAGTAAAGTCGTTTTGTAGTTTGTTTAAAAAATGGAAAAAACCGAGTTTCGTGTTCTGATAAAACATTGTTTTTTAATGGGTAAAAACACCGTGCAAGCGAAACAATGGATTGAAAAATGTTACCCGGACTCTTGTCCATCAAAAGCAACGATTTGTCGGTGGTTTGCCGAGTTTAAACGTGGTCGTACCGACACAAATGACGCGGAACGCTCGGGTAGACCTGTGGAAGCCGTTACACCGGAAAATGTGAGTGAAGTGACAAAAATTATAATGAAAGATCGTAAAGTGAAGCTCCGTGAGATTGCTGAGATGACACAGATATCATATGGAAGTGTATTTACTGAAAAAGGTTTTTTGAAGTGAAGTGAAAAAGGTTTTTTCCAAGTGGGTGCCGCGATTGCTTTCGATGGAACAAAAACAGCAACGAGTCGATGATTCAGAAAGCTGTTTATCGCTATTTACTCGCAACAAAAAAGATTTCTTTGTGAAAAAAAAAAAAAAAGATTTGAAAAAGTTGTGAACGATTGTATCAATCCAAAGTTTAACAAAAGGTGATTAACAAAAGGTGTTATGTTGATGAATAAAAAAAAAATTTGCAAAAAAAAATGTTGTTTTCAATGTTAGACTCGGGAGTTATTGATCGATGTGTTAAGTACTTTGTTTTAATATTTTTCTGTGCTTATTATATCAAGATAGTGGTAGATTTAAAAAGATCAAATTTTTTTAGTGAACCAAAAATGTACATTATAGAAGCAAGATATTTCTTAATCTCAGTAGCTTCTTTCGAATAATCAGCATATTTACATTGAACATAATGCAAAAAATAATGATAATTCCGGCATTTATTACTTTAAACACGCTCTGCCCTTTTATCCCTTTCATAGGAAGTATGTTTACCAGCAACTAAGATACAAGAATAAGATATGTTTTCACAGATTGCAGTGTCATACTGTGTGTTGATTCTCGTTTTCTAAAATGTAATGGAAGTATGGGTAAAATGTACTAATTCTAAACTTCATCATCATCTGTGATTGTAAATTATACCAAATTAATAGTTCCTTTTGTAGATTGTAACATTTATAAAATATATTTTTGATAAATATCATGAAGTGCAACATAAAAAAGAAATAATTAAAGTGAATAGCACCCAAAGGTCGTTGGTAAACTTATGCCTCTCTCCCCTCCCATCAAGAAAAGGACCTTAAAAATCAAATTAATTTTATTTAGAAGGCAAAATTATTTCAATTCTGATATCAGTCTAAATACAAAAAATATTTTAATGCATTATTACTTGAAAAATGACCTTATATAGGGTTTAGTAACATTTTCAGTAACAATTTCAATATCTTGTTATTTCTTTTATTATATCAAGAGCAACCAGTCTTCTGAATGATTTCCGCATTTGCTTCGTATCAAATATGTAATGGAAGCTTTATAAATCATGTAACCATAGATATTTCTTAAAATTCACAGATATGTATCGGCCTTTCTTCATTATGTAGCTCCACAGACACCTTATGGCCTAATTAAATAGTCAATAAGTTCAAAACTCTAATTGAAGTGCAGACATTGAAAGACAACTCACTTCATTATACATCAACCCAAAATATGCAAGATTGTTCTCTCTCGAATACTTCTTAACTTAGTTAATCCCAATTTATATTTAAATAATAAGGTATTAGCTTACCAAATCACTCGTTCTGATTCAAACTCTTCTTGCTAGTAACAGGCTAATAAGGAATCGTATCTAAATAATTTCCGTTCAACGATTTATTAAAATTCAATTCAATTTATCCATATCTATATCAGCTTACCATTATCCTTTATCAAGGCTTTCAACAGGGTTTGGTGTTAAAAATTATTAAAAATTATAAAGCTATTTAATGTCTGTGGAATTTGTTGAAAGACTCTGGCCTGGATTTACAACTTCTTGAGGAACAGACTTATAATGGCGAAATTTAACAAATCCTTATCAGAGAATCTTAGACTCTACCAATAAGTTCCACAGGTCTCTGTCCTGAGTTCCATCCTGTTTGCCCTCTTTTTAGCGGGGTGGAACAGGTTGTTCCTGAGAATTATGAAATTAGAATATTTGTTGACGATATTGTATCTTGGGAATCTGGTTCTGATTTGGAAAAGGTGGTGAGTGACATTAATCTTGCCCTTGACGAATTGTGAAACAATGCTGAAGACCACAGATTGAGTTTTAACCCCACTAAGTCTACGGTTGGGTTCTTTACAATAACAGAAAATCATATAGTTTTCATCTTAGCATCATTTTGAATCACCAACCTCTCACTGTTGATAAGCACCCAAAATACCTCGTTTTTGTCCTGAATCCTTTGATATTGAGTAACAAACATATTTATCATCTTATATTGAGAGCAAGAAGACGTCTCAGCATTCTAAAATATATCTCGGGACGTGACTGGGAAACTAACGCTTCTACACTCAGAAACACATATTTTTCTCTTGTTCGACCTATTTTGGAATATGGATACCCAATTTATATTGTTGTGATTCAGATACAAACTTGCAGAAATTCGAACGAGTCCAGCTTAGTGCTGCCGGAATCAATACTGGTTATTGTCTGGTCAAATACTACAATAAACTTCGCAGTCTTGGTTCACGAAATCGAATATCTGCTTTCCTTAGAGTTAAAAGTAACATTCAAAGACTGGTAAGAAATAGTCCATTCAATCAAGTGCCCACTACCAATATTATCTCTGGGGCTGTAGAGCAACAACACTTGGCACAGTGTTTTGATCCTGCTGAGGGCTTACTGATGTATTTTTCCACACCGACCTTCCTGTTCGAGAGCAATCGATTATTATTTGCTCATACACAATTATTTATGTATATAAATCTGATTTACTTTGCATAAACAAATACATAAATATACAGATATCTCAAAGTTAAAATAAGACTTTTGTTACTTTTTTTTATTTTAAAAAGCGAGAATTAATTAAACTTAGCGTAAAATGAGCTCATTTTTCCTTGTCGGAGGTGTCTCAGTTACCTTAAATTATTGCGCTAAAAAATTTTATTTTGTAAGTAAAATTATTCTCTGAAGAATGGATTCTTTCAGATTTCAGAAACGCAGCTGCTGTACCGCTTGGTAAACACAGACGAAACCGGACGGCTTTCTCCCAGCAGCAACTTGCCGCACTGGAACAAACCTTTGCAAAAACTCAGTATCCGGATCTGGAAAACCGGGAAAGTCTGTCACGGAAAACTGGACTGCCAGAACCTAAGATACAGGTAAGAAAACTGTTTTATTACAAATTCAGTTTCTTAACCAAATTTCTACTGCTTTACAATGGTTGTCAAGCTTTGTAATCATTTTTATTTCAGCGAAACCTTAATTACCATTAAGTGTCAAATTCGCATTCAAAAATTAGATATGCGTTTTAATCCTTAGTTTTACCTGAAGAAAAATTTAATATATAATCGATATAATGTTCAGAGCAAGAAAAATTAATGGAAATCCAAAATATTCTGTGTTTGTGATGAAGCAAAAGTTAAAGTAATATTACATCTAATAGAAAGTTTTCTCCAATTGAGAAATGAAAAAAAATAATCCGCTTTTTATAAATTTAAAAATATTAATTGTACAATATTAATTTCTTATGTTACTTCTGGCCTCTTGTCTTTGTGATGGTAGTTTAAAAGTACCACATAAGAAAAGGCCTCGTCTTTAAAGATCGAAGAATTCAGGTCATACTTGAATCACTTCTGCTTCAGTTTTGATTCTTTTTTTCTATAAAAATTTTGCTAGAAGAGAAATCGGCGATAATTGGAGGGTGTTAGATCTGGGAAATATGGTGGATGCGACACAGCCTAGCTTTACGGTTTTGCTGACAAATTACCAAAGCAGGAGAGGAGTCTTGTATTATGATGACGTATAAAGTGCTTCCCATGGGACATCACCGGCCTCTTTTCTTTGAGTGATTTGTTTAAATCATCCATTTGCTGCCAGTATTTCTCCGAATTGAGCTTTTCATTAGGTTTCAAAGGCTCGTAATATAATAGTCTTTGATTATCCTATTATATGCACAACATTCTCGCAGTGAGACTCAATCTCAGTTTAGAGGAGAAGGGATCAGATTGTCCGGGTTCACAGAATATTCTTATCCTTACTATGTTTTCGAAATGAATCAATTTTTTACTTCCAACTATCATCCGGACACAAAGAATTCGGTTCATACTTGGTCAATATTTACTTCAGTTTCAATTTTTTTTCTCCTTCTGGTATACAACTGCTCAAACCCATTTTAATAAAATTGAAATTCTACAAAATAGCATTCTTAGAACAATAGCAAAAGCCAGATGGTTTATGAGAAACAAAGACGTAAGAACCTCATTAAACATCCCCAAAATTCAAAATTATATTACTACAATAGCAGAAACCTTCAATAACAACTTATTAAACCACCCTAACTCATCTATTCAGGAAATCAGAAATTATAGAACTCATTGAAACTTAGTATATTAAACCCATAGTCTTTAGACATTCTTAACAACCAATAGGAAAGCTCCCTCTCCCCATAAGGGGTGAACGGAGACTTCCAAGTCAGAACTTTGTTGAAAACGAGCCGCTGCCTCCTGATTGGACGAGCGCCATCACCCTGTATTCCTCACCCCTATGATCGTAGCACTTAGTATCTTACTCTAAATCCCTATACACTTAATATCCATTAAATTTTAAACTTTAACAGGCGTTAATTTTAAATCTTTTTCCTCCATTCTAACTTATAAGCATCCAAATTAAACATGGGCATAGATATTATCAGATTTAACTCAGATATGGAGATATGGCTATAATAAGCTAGGTGCTAGATCCAGGGAGTAGGGTGGATATGTCATAATTTCCCAGCGTAGATCTATGATTTTCTGCTGCATCACCAAAGTAGCATGAGATTTAGAATTTTCATGATGCAGCATAATGTTCTCCATTGAACGTTGCTTTGATCTCTTTTTCTTGGGGGCTTTGTTCAAATGATCCATTTGCTGACAATATTTTTCCGAATTCAGTTTTTTAAAGCTCATAATGTATTGAAAGTCCCACTCTATACACAACACTCTCTGATTTAATTTCAATCTCGATTTAGAGGTGGAAGTGTCAGGTTATCTGGGATTCCAATATATTCTTTTTCTTATTATGTTTTCGTCACCAGTTACCATCCGGTCCAAGAGCGATTCATTTTTGTTCCTAACTTGAAGAGATGTGCATCTAGAGACTCGATTAAGCAAATTAGTTCCCTTAACCCATGAGGCACCCATTTGGAATACTTAAAGATCAATCCTATTAATTACGGAAATCAGGAATAGTATTAAATTAATGAAAAGGCATTACGAGTATTTACTTTCGCTTCACACAGAAGTGGACAGAACTTTCAAGTGGACAGAACTTTCCAGTAATCTACTATTTTGAGAAACGCATGTCATATGAAAAATTCTTATGAAGAATTTCCGTGATTACAAATAGTCATAAATGCGAAAGAGGTTCCGAAAGTAAGATTCAACATTTTGTTGAAAGAGCACCAGCGGAAAGAAACAACAGCCATAAGAATCCACAGCCTTTGGTGATTCAATGACGGAAGTGGGTCAGTGGAAGAGGAATGACACATCCGCAGAGTGACGAAGAAAAGAGAGTAGCAGCAGACCATAGTGCCCAAGAAGTGACTGTCAACGTGATTGGCAATGGAAGTACGTGTAACGGGAAAATGGGATTAGTCCTCCATGAACACCTACAGACCGTGTATGGTAAACAGGTCATGTCTTGTAAAATGGTTGAATGCTGGCGTTGCATGTTCAGTGAAGGAAGGCGGAATGTGGCTGATGAAGATCGAAGTGGGTGTCCCTACATAGCCACGAAAGTAAACAACACTCCTAGAGTATAGGGCATGGTGTTAGCAGATAGGCGCTATTACGGTGTCAGACGTGGCGTCCACACTGTATATTGGTGGTACTCAGGTCAATTCAAAACTATACTGATGTGGAGCAGGCTGTACGACATTTGCTTGTATCGCAGTTTGCCGAATTTTACCAAAGTGGTTTCTTCAAACTGATTGCGTGCTACGACAAATATATCAGTGTCAATTACGACTATGCCGAGAAATAGTGCAAGGTGTTTAGTTCATGATGACATGGTTTATTTTCATTTTTTTTTTGTCAATAAAGTTTCCGTGTGAAAAAAAAACCTGACGGAATTTACTTTCGGAACATCCCTTGTGTAATAGCAGAGAATTGCAATAGCATATATTTAAACAGTGAAATAATTTACTAAAAGCCCGTTAAATAAATATTTTTTAAGAAAATCAGATAGGCTTTGGGGGAAATGTCTTTACAGATTATAGTTTTTATATTTTTTTATATTTTCATAAAATAGTATGAAGTTAAAATGTAGAAAAAGCACAATACTCTGCTCTGAAAATTTATAAAAAAATTTTGTTGAAAATTGAAGTTCCTATATTTGAAGTTTCGTGGAAATAACATAGTTTATAGTAACATATATATATATATATATATATATATATATATATATATATATATATATATATATATATATATATAGTGAATTAAAACATATAGTTCATTCATGTAAACTTACTCATTTTTACATAAATTTCTGTGAAATCATTTGACTTTCATCCCATTAAGTATATACGGTGCTATCTTAAACAAGATATGAAATATTTTAAGATTTCTTTCAAAAATATGTCTTTGCAAAGATTACAAGAAATTAAAACATAATCTATGTATAGAAAAACACCAAATCCATTATAAAATGATTGCATGAAGTCATAAATAGAAAAAATACCTAATTATGAATTTTTAGCTTGTTGAAACGAAGTATGAAAAAACTACAGAAATTTTAATTTTAATCAGCACCGCTTTCAATGTATTTGAGTGTCGCATTTTATTTAATTAAGCAGTTAATAATGAATTTTTTTTAAGTAAAATACATCAAAATGTGTATTTTTTGTATTATATGTTTTGTATATTTTTCTTCAACTGGTGAAGTATTACTTCATTATTGTTTTTTATGTTGTTTTGGAACAGTTGTTAAAGAGTTCAATTTTTGAAGATGACTGTATGCACAAAATAGATATCCGGAATAATAAGAAAAACTTAACTGTTAGAAGTGATACTCAATTTATTTGTTTCATTATCTCATAAAAGTAACAACTGTTTTAAGAAAGATAATAACGAGGAATAAGCTTTATATAATTTTGAATATTAGCCGATTTGTGTATAAGCTGAATATGGTTCTTTAACATATGCTAACGTGTTATGTTTTGAGAAAAGGGAGTCAATAAAAATGTGTGGACATAAAATAAAAAATACATGGTGTAATTGAAATTACAATGTATTATGATTACAATAATTACATTTAGTTTGCTAAAAGTATATTTTCAATGCTGAAATATATTTTATTTTACCGTCTGCTTTTATTTTAATAGCCGAACAGAATATTATTATCCATTTTAATAATTTATCGTTTGCTCTTATTTAAATATTTATTTTAACAATCGATTTCTGTGGCAGAATCGTCTGTTTTTATTCTTTTTTGTCGTCAACTTTGGTAACGTTGTAATATTTTAGAATGTTTTGCCTTGTGAAAATAAAAATGCTGCGGAAATATGGAGAAGGTATTTCATTTTCTTCTGTGGAGCCTTGGCTTTCGGAAGCAAGCTTACTTTACGTTAATTAATATTCATTTTGAGTAATTCAACTTCTCCCAAAACTGAACAGGGAAAAAAAGTTAGCGCATGTTAAAATGAAATTTGCAAGGCCAATTTCAATTTTTTTTTTCTTCCAAAAATTAATCAAATCTCAAATTCCATAAATGAGCCGAAACGAAAAAAAATTAATTATTGAACTATGAAAAATTATAAGTACTTCATATGACAATTTTTTTTTTTTTTTTTTGCATAAAAGCTGCTTTCAAAACAATCAAAATGAGCGTTAGGAGTTTAAAGTAAGATTCCTTTAGCATTGTATAATTTATTATACGCGCATTATCAACGGTATTCTTTTATTAACAAACAAAGGAGCTTAGTTTTAGTCATTCGCAAAATATCATAGTTGATCACGTTTCAAAATATTATCTTAAGGCTCCCGTCTACCCACCATTTTGATTTCGTGGATGTAATGTTAATCCTATGGAATTTTGACTTTAATTCTCCCCTCTTTATTATTTGAGCTATTTGAATGCAATAAAGTGCATCTGAAAGAGCAAAAAATAATGAATGCTTCTGTGGAATTACTTTTTTCCTCCGATGCTTAAAAATATTTGAAAATATTCTTTAAAGACCGGAAAACTCAAAAACGAACCATTAAAATAAGAATAAAAATATTTTTAAAAATCTTAGGAAAAAAGTAATTCCACAGAAGCATTGATTATTTTTTGCTCTTTCAAATGCATTTTATTGCATTCAAATAGTTCAAATAATAAAGATGTGAGAATTAAAGTCAAAATTCCATAGGATTAACATTACGTCCACGAAATCAAAATGGTGGGTAGACGGGAGCCTTAAAAATACTTGCTTATATGCCTGCTTTCACCAAAAATGAACTTAATTTCAAAAATATGCCAGAATAAATATCTCCTAATTTTTTTTTTTATAGGATGAAAATAAACATGTATATAAATTAAGTATTTACCGTTCGCTTCAAGTCTAATATTTAACCGAATACTTTAACTTTTTTTTTAAAAAAAAAAGTCAGCACTTTTAGAGGCTAAATGAATTATTTTGTAAAACTTTGTATAGAATCTTAGTTTTTGAATTTTATACCCAGTGCACATTTTAGTATTTTAAAAGTTAGTCGAATGTAAATTTCGCCAACATAGTTTTTTGTTTGTTTGTTGAATTTGGATTAGTTTTAACATAAAATTTTTCGACCAATAATATAAACACTTTTGAAAATAACTCATTTTCTCTAAGAGAGCAAGAGAAAGAATGATCATTTCATTTAGAATTATTTTTCTCATAAACTTCTAATACATATACAAAAGAGATAAAACGTGCTAAATTTGGCGATATATCGCTTGCGTGCGAATAACAAAAAAGTAACCACGCGTTTTGCGAGCTATATAAGTCAACCATGCACTTTAGCTTAGAAAAGTTCCAAATGTTATTGGCTGAAACGCTGATATATACGATTTAACATTAATTGTTTCATTTCCTTTTAGAAATCAGGGAAGGAAATTGAATCCATCTTCTTATACATTTAGTGTTTTGCCGCAAATTAAATGTCTAATACCATCAACGAATCAAAATGTGTAAGAGATAAATTGTTGATAAATGTCCAAAATTCCACTCTTACAAAGATATACTGTATTCAAGAATTATTAAATAGAAAAGAGACTTGTTTGGAAATGCTACCATTTACATTTTTATAACTAAATAATATATTAAAAGTAAAAACTATATTCTTCCTTTAATCTTGAAATAAAAATTATTCTTATAATTCTTTAAACAAGGAACATCAACATAAACATATTTAACTCTGTGAATTTATTAGATTAATTTTTGTACCCATCTCTCAAACTAAATATTTACGAAACCATGTTTGGTTTTATTTATCTATTCTGTTCTTAATGCAACTATTCCTGATTAATTAGTTTTGTTTGTTCGAAACTATTTGCCTCATTTCTATTTTGAAATTTCAGGTGCTCTGTCGAATTATATTAACATGTGATAGAATCACAAAATCTGTTCTTTCAAATTTATATTTTTTTTTTAAAAAAAAAAAAGAATTCCATAATTTTGAAAGTTATATTTATTTTCATTCTCCTCCATTTGAACTCATTCATTGAATTTTGGCTGAACTTAAGCGATTGAATTCGAATCCGTATTGTCGTAAGGCAAAGAATAATGTTGAATCTGACGTTTTCAAATATGAATTGCTTTATTCTCCCAGGTTTGGTTCAAGAACCGGCGAGCCAAGCAGAGAAAACTGCAAAAAGGCGGCGATAAAAGCTTTTCTGTCCAGGACAAGTGCAAGGACGTTATCAGTTCTACGACCACGTCTCCTCAACGTTCTGTGACCGAGAAAGATTTAGGTGCCAGCAAACTGACCTGTGTTCAGAGTAGACTGGACTGTGATCCTGGTCACAATGTCTCGAGTGCAAGAATTGCGGAATGTTCTTCTTCTCAAATCAAAGGTTTGCTACATTTTTGCTGAATTTTATTATAAATTATTTTTACTTTAGTTTCTGACAAATTCATAAGAACAAGGAACAGATGCAGAAAAGATGGTGCTAATTATGTGTTACGACCACACAAAATCATTTACTGATATTGTACCATTTTCTATATAAGAAGCATTTCTGTAAAGTTAATCAAAAACAGCTTTATTATAACAATCATAAAAATTGAAGCGATATACCACCCTTCTCGCCAACGTTCGCCAATTTATTTCCGCCCACTTTCAGGAGTGAAAATGAATAAGTTTAAAAAAGAAGGAAGCTTTTTTTCCTTCAAATTTTAAGTTTTGAATTAAAGTAACTCTAGAGCTGTAAGAGGGCTAATGGTAACGAGTATCGTAATTTACAGTGTCAGTAATGAACACAACATCCAATTTTGGTACCTCTTTTTCCTTACTGCCTCACTTCGCGAACACTTTGAATGCTAATTACTTTTCATGAGCAGGAGACTTTACTGTTCCTCATAACGGGTTTATGATAGAATTCTGATTCCAACATCTCCGATCACAAATCTCGCAATCATGATTATTCGACTGCTGTGACCTCTTTTATTCGAAAGTGAATATGAGATGGGTTCGGAAAGTACATGCTTTACACAACAGATGGCGTTGCTAAGGCATATAGATTGCCATAAAGCGTGTTGGTGCATTATGTACTGTCATTTGTTAAAAGGCGTTAATAGAAATAAGGTACTTATTCATGGATTCGTTTTCATTATTGCCGCTTCGAGTTGTTATCGTCATTTTGCGTCGAATTGACATTGTCGATTAGACATGTACTCATCATAACACACCAAAGGCCAAGTGATAATCAAATCAATGGGTTTATTTCGGATAAATCTGCTCTAAAAAAGACTAAGATGATCTCATCGACCAAAAAGCTACGATAAGGAATTTTTGGAAGCGAAGGGCACCACACTTACTGACTTCTTAGAAAAAGGGAAAATGATCAACGATCAATACTACAGTAAATCATCTCATTCTTATTTCCCATCCCTAAAACAGGTAATTTTTTAACTAACCTCATATTACTAAGATTTTGCAGCAGTTTTTTTTTTTTTTCCTTTTTTTCCCAAACCCTCTATAAAAAAAAAAAAAAAAAAAAAAAAAAAAATACGACGCACCAAGAAGGAGTAACCCGATTGTAGTGAAATTTCGTATACAAAGACATTTCGACCAAGCAGGCTAATAATTAAATTTGGTGTACAATGAATGAATGGCGGGAGCTATAGAGTATCGGAACTGCGCACTTAACAGGTGTATAGAAGAAGCGATTCTCAATCTGATGGTCAAATTTTCTGTTGCATTGCGATTTAGGATTCCTTTCAAATACTGAAAAAATGCCCCGCCGCAGGATTCGAGCTCATTACGAGCAACTGTCAGAGTTTGAAAGAGGTCGTATCATTGGATTGAAAGAGGCAGGTTGGGCAAAATGGGGAATCGCTCGTCATAGAGGTCGAAGCGATGCGGCGATTAGAAGATGCTGGAAAGAATGAGTGGACAATGGAAGATTTCAGCGTAATAATAGAAGCCGTCAACCTAGGGCAACAGCAGATCCGGAGGACAGAGTGATTGTCAGATCTGCCGTCACAGCGCCTGGTTAATCGTTTTCAACCATCAGACGTGCGACCCGCACACGAGTGTCCACCATTCACAGACGGCTGATTGAGCAAATTCTACGCTCGTACCGACCGCTACAACACCTGCCACTCACGCTTTCACACTGTCGAGTCACATTACAGTGGTGCTTGGCTCGATCAGGTTGGAATGATGCTGACTGGGTACGTATAGTGTTTAGCGACGAACCCCGCTTACAACTGTGTCCTGACGATCATTGAAGACGTGTCTGGAGACACCCAGGGCAGGGTGCGGATTCTTCTTTCCCTATTGCACGCCACACAGGCCCTAACCAGGAGCTCTAGGTTTGGTCTGCCATTTCCCTTGTTAGCCAGACCCCTTTGGTCCTCATTAAAGGCACACTTACAGCACAGCGATACGTCGATGACATTCTGAAACCCGTTTTGCTACCGTTCCTTTCACAGTACCCTGACCTTATTTTTCAGCAAGATTAAGCCAGACTATATACGACACGTGTTGCTATGATCTGTCTTACAGCTTCTTAAACACTTTCTTAGCCAGCCAGATCTGTCTCTAATCGAGCATGTCTGGGATATGATAGGAAGGCGACTGCATCTACCAGGGAATGTTGATGACCGACAATTGTAGAAAATTTGGCAAGAAATACAGCAGGAGATCATCAGGGAGTTTTATCACTCTATGCCACGTCGTGTGGCAGCTTGCATCCAGGATAGAGGTGGGTCAACACCTTATTGAGCTCACTACTTCGCAACTATATACTCTGAAATAAATCATTTAATTTTTCTGAAATTTTAATTATTTTTTTTTCTGTACATAATTTTCCTATTCGCTAACTTTTGTCACCATCGGACAACTTGTTGGTGCGTCGTGGTTTTTTTTTTTTTTTTTTTTTTTTTTTTTTTTTTGTTTTGTTATAAAGTGTATATGTCATCTCAAGGGACTGCAAAAAATATTATTTAAAAGGTTTTTCCATACATACGAATGGAATATACATATGAAATGATTGAATCCCTGAAATTGATTTAATGGGCCATTGATTCCTCTATTTATAGACTCTACTTTTGGTCGTCTTCCTACAGAAGAAATCTCAACAAGAAACTCTATCCCCAGCTCATCGGAACCAGGCTACGAAGGGGCCTCTTTAGAAAATCCTAATTTCAAAGCAAAAATACTGAACGGAAACCCAAGTAGGTAATTTTTCTTGTTTCTCATTTTAAAGTTTGTTGACGATTTCTTTAAAAAGAAATTCTTCCGTCTATAATTTTGTTAGTTTTATCAGAAACTTATAAAATTATAGGTTTTAAGTTTGTAAGGAAATAAAACTCGCGAATTCATTAAACGGTTACAAATGGAAACCATACGATAGATGAGTGGTCATGGTTTCGAATTTGTGGAAGGTGATATTTCAGTCGAGCCGCACAATTGAATCCTGATGCCACGAACCTCGGCGTAGAAAGGATGTTGTATGGCTTAATCTGTCGGGGCTTTGAGTCGTCATGTTGGCATGGATGTGGAGATCTCAGATATCGATCTTGTCATTTGACCGCACATAAAATATGAGGCATACAGGAGCCAAGTTGTACTGTTACTATCGGGTGTCCGCTGTAGCAGAAGCTCTCTCCTTCCATATATTTCAATGAAATTGTTCTGATCTGGCCTTAGACCAGACCAGAGGGAGTTTTATTTTAGTTTTATTAACATCGCACTAAAAGCAACGCGAGGGCTATTGGCGACGGATCTCGTAATTTTGGACCTCGGAAGACGTTTACCTGAGCTGCCACCCCCTCTCCTAACTTCCACACCACGCCAATAGGAAGATTTTGGGGCCCGACAGATTTAACATGCAATGGCTCTGGCTACACCGCAGTCCTTTAGTATCTCAAGTTTTTTTAAGCGGTTTTCGTTTAGGCTCGAATCCGTGATTCAACAAAAACCGCCGATCACAAGTCTGAAACCATGACCACTCCAGACCAGGGAAAATAGGAATAATAACATGGTAATACATAATAGTTTGTCCAATAATAATCGGGACTGGTTTTTTCCAGCCAATGGGAATGGATGTAGGGAGAGGAGTCTTTATGAGTAGAATGAGTAGTGGAGATGCGATTTAACCCATGTCAGTTGTCTCCGAATCGTTGACCATTTATATGTGTAGATCTCGCACTAAATGAAAGTGTGTTCAGTGCTTACGTCGAGAGTGAAAATACCGCAAGACATCGAGCAGCGTTTTACCATCAAAATTTACTTTAAACTGAACAAATGTGATTCGAAAACTTTCTATATGATACGTCAGACTTACAAGGACGAAATCATGTCCACAACACGTGTTTTTGAGCTGCACATAAAACTCAAAAATGGCACGGAAGACATCGATTTTCTTATGTCTTCTTGGATATGAAAGATGTAGGTAGAAAAGGCGTTTATGCTTAAGGTATAAATAGTAAATTTAATGTAAAAGTATTTGAATATTTGAGGTTTGGGATCCATCGCATCTGAAGGAAATCATCGGTTACCTGAATGCTCTATCGCGACGATTCGCACACTCACCCATTGAATATTGTGAAAGAGTGATGTGATTGCTTATGAATGTCACACTGAGAAACAACACAAGAGCTATTAGCGACGGACCTCTTAGTTTTGAATCTCGTTCAAGGGAGGAGCAAGACACCTGATTTGGCACCTCTCTCTCCAAACTTTCTACGTGAAGACTTCAATTGAGGCGACAGATTCAAAGTGAAGCAATTTATCCTCACGGTGGGTATTTAGTAGCGCCAGGGCTGGAATCCACAACTGAACGAAAACATCGCCAGCGTTAATCCATGATCATGACCAGCAGACTACTGTAGCCAAGAAATGTGAGGGAAATATTGACCAATTACAAAGTGGTTACGCTTCCTCAGCAACCCTAAATTCCAAATATAGTTCCCTCCAACTTTTTTTTTTGTTACCTGGGATTAAAAATGTCCTGAAAGATCATTATTTGGGAAGATTGATGCGATTCAGGAAAATTCGATGATGTACCTGAACAGTTTTAAGATTGTTGACTTCCATATATGTATGCAAGTTGGAAAAGGAGCTGAAAGAAGTGTATTGATACAAGAGGGCCATATTTTAAAAATTAATAACTCGCTTTACATATATCTTCAATAAATTTCTTTTTATGACTTCAGTCCCGATGCTTATTGGACATACTTTGTAATTTTAATTTCTGCGCTTTAACATTAATATATTCTTAATAATAATTTTTGTTAAGGTATAAGTTGAATACTAAATAGAAAAGAGAAAAATTCAGATTCAAAACATTTTCTCGAACAAGAAGGCAACACTCAAGTGTCGGTATAAGTTCGGATAATCATGAGACATCATATTCGTCTACATCAAACTATTGCCATAATATTTAGAAACATTCAGTAATTATTCAAGTTTTATTTTAATGGAAAACGAGCGTCTAATTTCTTAAGTTCATGGATAGCTGTAATTTCCAACCCTTTTCAATTCACGTACCTCTATCTTACTCTCGGTTCCTTTCCGCGTGCCTCCCTCTCCACCAAGAATCTTCCCGGCATCCCCTCCCAACATAAACAATCTGTTTCATCCATTATAGATTCCAAAAACTTCTCCAATAAAGGGGAGTATGTTGAATTAATTGCATTTGCCTAATTTTTTCATTACAAAGTTTTTTTTTGTTGTTGTTGTTGTAGTTATAAGCAAACAAACTAACACAAAGATTGGGGAAAAAAAGGAGAAAATAATAGAATGTTTAAGACTGCATTGAATCACAAGATTTTGAAAAAATGGAGCTCAAAAGAGGATAAATATAATTTCAAATCCGGATTGCACTTTAATTTATTTTTTCTATATTTCTTTTTTATATATAAGTATATGAAAATAAGGACCGTTTAACAAGCTCCGTACTATTAAACAGCAACAAATACATTGTTGTGTTTTTAGAAAGTTAGCTGTATTCGTCACCAAGACGAGCCACATAACTTTCTCGACTCACAATTCAGCTATTGAAGAGGTTCTTCAAAGAGGTATCTAAAGCGAGTTTCAGCATTTTTCCTTTTCAGGAATCGATAGTGTTACAAATGATATATAATCTTAATCAAAACATCTGCCTACTTTTTAAAGTTATTTTTAAAATTTTAAAACAATTTTTTTAGCTGCATGGCCGCCATAACCGCCTTCTTTTCACCATCTACGTTCCCTTAATGGTATCTCACTTATCCCTTGAGATACACTTAACACCAGTTGAGAACCGCTGATGCTCAGAAAATGAGTTTTCTAAATCTATTAAACAGTTTTGTAAAATAATTAACTTATTGAAAAACTCGTTTTGTGATGTTTCATTGAAATTGTGAAGTTCGGTATCGTTACCAGCACGTATTTGAGAGATCAAAAATAGTGTTCACATATTTAAGAGTCAATGTAAATAGCCTAGCAAGTCAATCTTTACATCCATTTTATTATTCTTCCTTTAGAATAACGAACACTCGAAATGTTTAAACCGCCCGAAAAGCAGTCTTTCATACGTGCGCTCCTAGAGATTAAAAAAAAGCAATACGTTATTTATCTTGCCTCTGATTAGTTGGATCCGAGTGAGTAAAAAACATGTAAGCTGAATCCGTCTGAATATCTATTCACTGATATTTACTTCACGCTAATCGTCGAGTAACCTCGTCTTATCTCTGTGACCCACCTGAAGCACTTCGCAGCTTATAAATGCTATCAGTAATTCTATTCTAAGCAGCACTGAGATGTAGTCATCTTTGGAGACTCCGTTGCATTTCTATTTAAAACAGCAAATTGAAGTGTATATATATTTTTTATCGGTTATTAATTAATAAGAAGAGTGAAATATCTTATTTCAAATTTTCACAATTATTTCGCCCTTTTCGAACAGTCAGTATTTAATTTATCTGGCTTTTTTTCTCTTCGTACAAGAATAAGGGATAATTGATAGGTTGTTTATTAACGTCACACTTGAAGCAACACGGGAGCTATTGGTGTCGGTATAAGATAACACATGCATTTTTGGTAATTTTAAAATACAAAATTAATTACAATTTCTTACCTTAAGTTCACCCGAGTTCAAAACTAGTGAAATAATACTCAGAGAAACTCGAGCTTTCAAGTATCTTAAAGAGTTTAAGAGATTTACTGGAAAGATCTCCACCTCAAATTGAGTAGATTTTAATAATTAAAATTAATCACCTTTTTACTGAAATTTTTATTAATTATTTTTCCACTCGTAAATCGGAAGATAAATCATTGTTATCCTGAGGAGAATCATAGTATCATTGAGTAAGTTTTTAGCCAATGTATAAGCTAAAGGTTTTAAAGAAGTTATACTCCACCGCATTAGAGATAGAGAAACCTTAAAATATTTAGGAACTTAGAAAAAAACTTGGGGCTTTTAAATATATTTTTACATAAAATATTTTGAAGTTAGAAATTGTTTTTCAATTTAATTCCGGAAAAACATTAAAAATAAACAAATATGCTAAGAGTCCTGGGATACCTTCTAATATTATGTGGAACTTCCCTTTGGCCAGAAAAGGACAGCATATAGACGTGACTTGACTCAACAAGTCGTTGGAAGTCCCCTGACAAAATATTCAACCTCTATAACTGTCCATTAATGCGAAAGTATTGACGGTCCTGGAATTTCTGCAAGATCTGATTTTTGATCATGTCCTATGTGTGTTCAATGATATTCGTGTTTTGCGACCTCGGAGAGCAAATCATTCCATGGAATTACCTAGAACGTTTCTCAAGTCAATCGTGAATGATTTTGTCCTGGTGACATGACTTAATGTCACCTTGGAAAATACAATCTTTGTTTGGCTAGATGAAATCCAAAAATAGCTGCAAATGGACTTCAAGCAGCTGAGCATAGCCACTTCCAGTCAATTACTGATTCAGTTTGACCAGATGACTCAGTCAACACCATGTAAAAGCAGTACATATCAATATAGAGTCATCCCAAGCAAGATCAGTGCTTTATTGAGACAACTTTGATCCATAGTCTCGTGAGGTATGCGCCATACTGCAACCTTACCATCAGCTCTTACCAATCGGAACCGTAACTCATATGACCAAGCAACATCTTTTATGTAGAGTCAAATCGAGCTGCTCCTCTGGTAATACTGACTACTCTATGTAGACGTCAATGATATCTCAGTCATTGATGCAGTCGCCATTGCGTTGTCCATGACGGGAGGTGATATTTGAAATTATAAGCTCAAGGCCCACTTTCGACATTGAGGAATGAAAAATGTTGAATTCCTTAACAAATTCCGAAATAAAATGCTCCATACGTACTCGAATTAGCATTATGAGTTCAAAGTGTGTTAATTTAAGTCGTGAAGCTATAATCACGTCAGAAAACTTTTCACATGAATCACTTGAATACAAATGAAAGCCCTAACAATGTGCTGCCACCATCTGAACATTGCATAATGCTATTCTATGGCTTTTTGTAGTTCAGTGTATGGACTTTTGGAGAATAAATTATTTAAGCTATGGACCCCCAGTTAGCGACCACTGGCAAACACATTGAGAACAGATAGCACCAAAAACATCATCTTATATAAGTAACTGTGTCTGTTTTTAATAGTTTTGTAATATAAATGCCTTTATTCTCTAAAATTTAATCAATTTCTTTTTTCCCCCTAGATTTCCCACCGTCCCCGAAAGCCCAAAATAACGACTATGAGGATCTCTCCTCCGAAACTCCTCAGCCCTCTGACGTCATCAAGCAGCATCCTCTTAACTTCTGGGCTGGAAAGCTTCCCACTTACCTCAGTCCCACAGCAGCAGATACTCAGTGCAGATTCCTGCCCATGGTGTCATCCTTTCTGTACCCTCACCTCCCTGGTAATTGGCCTTACACCTATTACGGGAACGCCACCAGCACCACTGACGTAGTTTATGACGACAAGTCTCAATGTGTACCACTAAACAGGACTGAGAGTTCTGGTTCACGATACACCGAAAACGAATCATGATGTAAAAACATTTTGTTCGTATCATGTTAGCTAGTTATGTTTGTTTACTCTGTACCAGTGGTTTTCAAACTTTTCTACGTGCAACCCCTTGGGAGTAGGCAGGCAGTCCCGGTCAAAAGGGGAGAGTGCTTTCAATGTAAAATTATTCCAAAAACACAATACCTTAAGCGTAAGTAAAGTCTAATTATAATTGTGATAAATCTAGTGATTTCTCTCAATAAAAACGGTAACTAAAATATAGTATAAATAACATCTTATTTTCAAAAATAACTACAACGCTATTGTAAACTGAGTGGCAAGTGGTACTGAAAATACTTATATTGGAATAGCATCTGTATTCGTAATGAAAATACTAGCAATGAGTTATATTTCCTCTTCCCTAAATATGTATAATTTTCAGCATGCGTATACAGAGAAACCGATAATAATTTGATGATTTTTCTATGCCTGAAAAGCTATCTTTCCATTAAAATAAAAATTTGAAAATAACCAAAATCACCTGCGAAACGTTTATCCACGTGTTCTGCTGGGGATGAAATAAAAAAAAATTACATAAAATATCGGAAAAAGCTTAATTAAATTGACCTTGGACTTAATTTATCAGCCTCCCAGTTAATACATAAGATAGGTCAATGAAGAGCAGCTGCATACGTCAATTAATGATTGAACATCGAAATATTTTAAGGCTCACGTCTACAGCCATTTTGATATCGTGAATGTAACATTAATCGTACGGAGCTTTTATTCCTCCTGAAATCTAGACTATTTTATATATTTGAAAACCAAAAAGAGTGCAACAAAAAGAGCTAAAAATTAGGAAATGTTCCGAGAAATATAATTCCTCCCCTTGATTTTTGAAAATAAGTTTTAAAAAATTTCTAGATAGGGAAACCCCACAAAGGAATTAATTAGATAAACTTATAAATATTTTTAAAGAATTGGTGAGAAAATGAAATTCCACAAAAACCTTCATTATATTTTACTCTTTCTAATATACTTTATTGCAATCAAATAGATGAAATAGTCTAGGTTTGAGGAGGAAAGTAGGGCATAGAATTAAAACATCACATTCACGAAATCAGATTGACCGATAGATGGGAGCTTAAGGCTCCCGTCTACCCGCCATTTTGATTTCATCAGCTTAATGTTAATCCTATGGAATTTTGACTTTAATTCTCACATCTTTATTATTTGATCTATTTGAATGCAATAAAGTGCATCTGAAAGAGCAAAAAATATTCAATGCTTCTGTGGAATTACTTTTTTCCTCCAATTTTTAAAAGTATTTGAAAATATTCTTTAAAGACAGGAAAACTCAAAAACGAATAATTAAAATAAGAATAAAAATATTTTTAAAAATAGGAGGAAAAAAGTAATTCCACAGAAGCATTCATTATTTTTTGCTTTTTCGGATGCACTTTATTGAATTCAAATAGATCAAATAATAAAGATGTGAGAATTAAAGTCAAAATTACATAGGATTAACATTAAACTGGTGAAATCAAAATGGCGGGTAGACGGGAGCCTTAAAGGCTTTCCTCTTCCGGCCATTTTGATTTCGTGGATGTAATGTTAATCCTATGGAACTTCTCGACTTCCGTTCTCACATCTTTAATATTTGATCTACTTGAATACAATGAAGTGCATCTAAAAGAGTAAAAAAAAAAAAATGAAGGTTTCTGCAAAATTACGCTTTCTTCCCGATTTTTGAAAATATTTTTGAACATTTCTTAAAGACTGGAAAACCCATAAATGAATAATTAAAATAAGGGATAAAAAATTTAAAAATTGGAGGAAAATGTAATTCTCCGTACAAACCTTCCTTATCTTTTGCACTTTTTGCATTGTATTCTTTTATTTTTTTTCCCCCACCTTTTTGAATTCTGATAGATCTAACAGTATAAATTTGAGGACGGTAATAGTAATTCCTTAGGAATAACATTACATACATCAAATTAAAATGGCCGGAAGGCAAGAGCCTTAAGGCTCCCATCAACCCGCCATTTTGATTTCGTGGACGTAATGTTAACCCAAAGGAATCTCGACTTAATTCTCACATATATACTATTTCATGCATTTGAATGCAATTAGGGCACCTGAAAGAGTAAAAAATAATGAATGCTTTTGTGGAATAACTTCTTTTCCTACGATTTTTAAAAATATTTTTGTTCTTATTTTAATGATTCGTTTGTGAGTTTTCTGGTCTTTAAAAATACTTTTAGATATCGAAAGAATAAAGGAATTCTGTAGAAGCATTCATTATTTTTTGCTCTTTCAAATGCACTTTATTGCATTCAAATAGATCAAATAGTACAGATGTGAAAATTAAAGTCGAAATTCCATAGGATTAACATTACGTCCACGAAATCAAAATGGCCGGTAGACGAAAGCCTTAACCACATACGCAAGATTTCGGTATGATTTCGGTACAAAACAAAAGAAAAAAAAAGAAAATATTTGAAGATAATCATTTAGCGGCACAAAAATTTGAGGGGGCATCGGAACTTTTATTCACGACCAAGGGGGTACTTAACAGAAAAAGCCTTGAGAACCACTGATGTTTGCAATATGTGATAGACGAAATAGACGATATTAAATATGTCGTAGGTTATGATAAAGTCTGAAAAATAATAATTAAGACTTATACAGTAGTGATTTAAAAGTAACTCCGTCTGCAAACAAACTTATAAATGTTCGACATTAAATTGGAGAAGAATGAAAAGTGTTTCTTTAATTCAGAAATCATTTTGAAATTCTTCGTATGACGCGAGTCAAGCACTATCTTGTTAATAGAGACAACGTACAAAATAAAGCATACTTCACCTAAAATATGCGCATCAATTAAATAAATTTTATAATTCTTTTAAAAAACATGCAAAAGTGCATACACATAAACATTTGATCTAATATGCAATTAATATCCGGACGAAAAATTGCTTTTTTTTTTTCAATTTAATACGTGTAGAATTTAGGATTAACATGGCAATTGGTATTCACAAAATTTTGCATGAAGACGTCATTTCACCCCCATCCCACACGCTCCCACAATATCTCAGTATATACTGCATCGTTTCCAAAATTTGAAATAAAGGAAGGCAGATGAGAAAAATTTAAATAAATAGAGAAATTAAACGAAGAAATGTAAAAATAAATTAAGGAAATATAATAGTTAAAACTGAATACAGTATATTTAAGTGAAATAGAGCGTTGGTACTAAACATTCAAACTGTCATATTTTTTTATTTAGATAGCTAGTTTTGTGCAAACTGGAGTTCAGTATGTTAAAAATTATGTTGTTCTATTTTAAGAACTTGCATCGCCTTCTTGGGTTTAGAACAACTTGGTGAAAAATTCGGCCAAGGTACAGAGTAATCTCAGAAGCCAATATCCGTTTCTTTTCGACAACATAAAATGTGCGGTATTTAAACTGACAACCAGACCCCGTTAACTCGCCATTTTTTAGAATAGCTCTCTTTAAGCAAAATCTTGATTAACTTTTTTTCAGATGAATGTCAAAACTTCCTGTTAAGAGAAAAAAATTAATACTTTTTTCCCCTTTCTTTTTATTGTACATATCGTGGAATAAGCAGCAAGAAAAAAAAATCGCAGAGGTAGGGTAGGAATCTTTTACACAAACAAGAACTAAAGGAAATAATCCAATAAAGATATGCAGGAAAGAAAACTTAAGGAACGTCCAAAAATAGACGAGCTGAGACCTAAATCAAAAAGAGGGAAGCGAGGGAACGAAATTCGTCACTAAGAGAAAGAAACACGGAAACGAAGCAAAAGCTGAAAAGAAGATAACAAAAATCCGAGCAGCCACAGGGAACTTGGAGGTGAAAAACATCTTACTGAAAATCGAAGAAATTTTCCTTTTCAAAACATTTTTTTGAAGTTACATTATTCAATAAATAATGAAATATCATGTAATGAAATTTGTAATTTTATAGCAACTATATCGTCATCCAAACTGAATTTTACATAGAATTTTCTTGTCTTCCAGAATTATATTTTTTCCTTCACACATTCACAGCTGTTAGAAGATTTCAATTAAATAATTAAAATTTTTCAAAATGTGTGAATGATACAAATAAATATTATTATGGAAATTAACAAAATGCTTTTCCTTTTTTTTTTTTTTTTTTTTTTTATTTATTTAATTTTTTCGTTCAGACCAATCCGAGTTAAAGGGGTTGATTTGACGAGGTATTTAACTTCGTCAAATCATGTAATGTGTTATATTTTTTTTATCATGTAGTATTTATGTTGCAATTGATGCAATATAAAAGATTACACGATAAAAAAGAATCTATGGATCACTGATACCTATCAATTTCTTAGGTATCGGTCTATTTAGCTTTATAAATATATGATTGTTATATATGTAATCAAATTTTCTAAAGAGAATGATCTTACATCTGACAAATTCTTAATAAATATTTATTTTCCTCCTAATCATTGAATGTATACTGTTAAAGAGCTCAGTTTCTTTAATAATCAATTAATTGATTGATTGTTTATATTAATATCACACTGAGAAGCAACACGATAGCTATTGATGAAAGAACTTACCAAAACGGTCAAAAGACAAGGACAATACCTGAGTCGACTCCTTTCTCACAAAACTTCCACACCACGACAAAGGGAGGACAAGGGACCTCGACCAGATTCAACGTGCATCAGCCTCACTACATAGACGGTCTTTTGTGGAATATTTTGATTCCGAGATTAGCTGGACCGAAATTAAAACATTCAAGTAAAGTTAAAAATAAGTTCTACTCAAAATGGAATTTTCAAGTCTTGATTTTCGATTATTCTTCAGACGTAAATGTTAGTTAGAAAATAATAAAATCAGATATAAAAAAGATTTCATTGCTTAATATTTTCTAATAAATTATTTAATTCTTATGGCACATTGTACATAGATGTTAACAGACTGTGCCTATTTTAATTTTTTTGACAGTTGCGATGGTACAAAATAAGATCTCATTTTCAAATTTAAGAAATAGGTTTTGTTACATTCTAAATAGTTTGTGTACAAAAGCTTTCAAAATAGTTGTTTTTTCTTTTCTCTCCTTGAATTAAAAATACCTGCATTGCTCTGGATGAATATATCAATAAAATAATTTTTCCCGTTTTGTGTAGAATCATTTTCTCTTAGAAAAAGCCAATTTGAGAAATATTTAAAGTTCCGAACATGGATCTAACTGACTACCAAAATTAAAAATGCGAATTTTTAATGTTTTGAGAATTTCAGTCATATAGCAGAATATGATGTTCAAAAGGTCTTCTACATTTCTTATAAAATTCCAAATAAATATAATTTACAAAAGTCTTTTAATTTTTTTTAAAAAGGATTTATATTAATGCAAATAAAATGCGCCAGCTTTTCAAACAATTAAATATATAATCAATAAAAAAAAACAAGGGTTAGAAATTCAGTTATAATTGCTTAAAGTGTGGGATTTTAAGCCTTTCACCTCGGGATTACGAGTATATGGGTTATAATTCCATTTTAAAGCATATTCTTAACACTATAAATTAAAGATGTAAAATCAAATGTTGACAAAGCATTCTTTTTGGCATATCGTAAAATCCTGAAAATATGCTCCTCTCTTTCTTTTAAACCTGTAAAATTTTAAGAAAGGCTAGAATAAAAGTAAGTTTACATTCGTAAATTGTTAAAAGCAAAACGACCTCCTTCTGAAAAAGGAAGGAAAAAAAACAGCATAAAAAATTTTCAAAAAGGCTTTTAATCTGAATTTACCAAAAAAATCTTTATTTTGTAAAATTTAAAATTTCAATAGATTTTCATTCAAAACGTAAAAATCTCCTGGTCTTAGCACACCAAATATTTGGGTATGACGTTGGGTAAAGCTCTCACTTTCAAGCAACATATCACACTAACTAAATAGAAATTCCGAGAAAACGCGCGTAAAGTTTTCCCCCTAATCTCTCGGAACTCAAAAATGTGAACACCAAGAATAAAAGGCTTATCTCTACTCTGATTTTCAGACCCGTCCTTACTTAAGCTAGTCCAGTTTGGGGGCATGCAGCAAAGATGCATATCAATTCTTTGGAAAGAATACAAAATATGATGCTCCGTCAGATATTAAATGCTCTTTGGTTTATGCGAAACGAAAACATTCGGAACTCCAGAAAAATTTCTACTCTTAAAGACTTTATTGTTCACATCTCAAGAAATTTTTTCGCATCATTCGAAACCATCGAGAACATGGCCCTCCAAAGAATTGACGAATATTCATTAGATAATTGTATTTTCGACCAAGAAATGTGTTACTCTAAATTTCATCCATCTTAATATTCAAATTTCCCTTTTTGTTACCACTAAGTTTTATGCAAAATTCAAAATTTTTACATTTTTCCTGCTCGTATTCATCAAACGTTGTTCTCTTAGGGGACATCACGTTCGATTAATGTGATAATTAGCTTTCGAGTTAGCAACGCCCAAACGGCTTGGAAAAATTTCCCCTCTCTGGTTTTTCACCAGCATGAGAAGCTGCTCCCTGATTGGCTAGTCAGTTAATTTTCTCTCCTGACACAAAAACCATTTTCAACCAATAGTAATTCTTCTGCACTTTATTATAGTAAATTTTTTTTTCTAGTAATTCTTTATCTTAAAGTTTTTAAATTTATTTCTTTTTAAGAGCATAGTAATTTTAAAATTTGTAAATTTTATTTTTCTAACATCATGAGCAAGTAACTGGCCGAAGCAACTCATTCAACAGTGTATCGATTGGAGATAAAAGGACGCAAGACCCTAAGAGTACTCCATCGACCATCCAACCTATATTGGAATAAGAATATTTATCAAAGCATTTTCTTGGTCGTGCTGCCATCTGTTGTAGAAATTTAAAAATATTATTAAAAGAAATTACAAATCATTTATGAATTCAACTGTAAATATTAATATTCTATTCGAAAATTATTCCGTTTTATTGTTAATTAACTTTGAAAATTAGTTTTTTTTAGTAGAAGAACAATTTCGTAAGAACCGCAAAGTTAAAGACTTGTGATTTATAGACATTTATTTGGATAGAATTCAGAATCAGGATTCTTCTTTTTAGCCAAACACAAAGTTTAGAGTTCAAAGTGAATTACATCATGTATAACGATTTAAAGATAGATATCAAGATCGTTTTTAAAACTAAATAAATAACATTATTTACTTTCAACAGCAAACATAAAAATAAATTTTTGAAAACTATTATGTACAATTAAAAATAATAATAAACCATTCTGAGAATTTTAAATAAATTTAACTCCTTCGCTAAATCAAATAAATATTAATACTGAAATAAGATTCAATTAGATTTCATACAAATTTAAATATCTCTATCTAAAAAGATTAAAAGAAAGGACTTGACAGCAATATAAATTTGCAGACAGTAAAATCCAATGTCTTTTCTTAGGGATTAAAATTTAGATACATGTTCAAGAATATTGATAAGATTAAGCTTAAAATATTTTTTCAGAATCATTATTGAGAACTAGAGTAGTTTAACTTTTTTGGTAATTCTGAAGAAATTTCCTGTGAAATTTTTAACAATTATTGATAATTCTATAAAAATAGTTAACTAATATAGATTAATTCTTAAGAACAAAGCAAAAACTAAAAACCGTGTTTTAAATATTGAGTTGATTGTAAATTTATAAAAAAATAAGTACATTTTTACATTTGAAATACAGAGGCATAAAATTTCTTATCTTTAATAATATTCTTTCTAACCACTTGAATATATTCGAAATTGCCAAAATACACTAAATAAAGTAAGTTTCATTTGATACATATGACCAAAATAATGTATTGAGGAAATTTTATTTAGTTTATAGCTATATATTTTATAGAATTTTATAGATGACTTTTGCTCGATTTATGTTGAAGCTTGATTCAAGAGGTATCGTATTCGTAATTACCTATATTATAACCCATTATTGAGTATCAAATTAAATTGTAAATGCAAGGTATGAGAGGAATAAAATTGCGCACCTGTACATTTAAATCCATTTTTTTTTATCAGATCAATAAATGTCTTATTCATTTAAGATAACTAAGATACTTTTTTGTTTATTTTTGTAAGTATATCGAGAGAAAATAGATTTAATTTTCTTTAACTTAATTATTTCAATTATCTAGGCAATGAAATATTTTCAAAATTTATTTACAAATGAAAAAAATATACAAGAGTGTATTATAATAATGCTTTCCAAATTTAATATGGTAAAAAAAATAAGGACGTTATAAAAAGTATTGAAATAAATAAAATACATGTAGTATTTAAACGGCGAACGTATGATTTTGCAATGTCACAAAATACGGCTAATAGATGGCGTTACAATCTCTCTATTGATTAAATGAAAATGTGTTTTGTATTAAATTCGCTCACATAATAATAATAATAATAAAAAGAGTATAGAAGAAAATAAAAAGGGTTTGTATAAAATTTAGGAAAATTTTTTTTTTTCAACAAGAGAATTTTAAGAAAATCTTTTCAATAAAATTTCTCCAAAATTCGACATTAAAGTTTTTGGAAGCGATCAAAGGTAAACAACACAAATTTTATGAACTCAAAAATTAATTTAAAATTTTGAGAAACCAGTATTAAAAGCACGAAAGAGTCCCACTCAGCGTTTTATGGTAAGTAAAAGTCATACGATTCAACATACATGTAAGAAACTAACACAAAATAAAACTAATTAAATGTAATGAATACATTTTTTAAATAAAGTGGAATAATTTATTTAATTCACCATCATAATCGTGCATAAAAAATTAGTCAGACCAAACAGATTTTTCGAAATCCGCCTATAGTATCTAGATGAAGTTTTAAACAAAATTAATATAGCATTTGGAGCTAAGAAGAAAAAAAAAACACCGCAAGTTTTTTTGTTTGGAACTAACTAAATGTAAAAATTTCTTACATAAAATACATTTACCTAACATATTAAGCAATCAAGCATTTTTTCATTCAATATATGTGCATTTTATAATTTTACAAGTTGAAATGATCGGTGTTTCGAAAGTGCTGAATAATTTTTTTTAAATAAAATTTTGGTTTGTGGTCAAAATATAAATATCTAAAATTAAAATTTTAAACTATCGACTTTTGCTAAATAATATTCATAAAGACTTTTGATTTAACATGTGGAACTAATTCAACACTGTAAATTTAATATTATGAAAATATTTTGTCTGAATTATAGGAAAAATAATTAAAGAAATATAAAGTAAATGCAATTCACTCAATATCAAAATCTTTTTCCCAAAAACATGCCAAGAAGTAATCTAAATTAAGAAATATTTAAAGATCATGGTATAAAAAAAGTGGTGGAACTTCCAAGCTATTTAAAAATCTGAATAATTTAACATTTTTAGCCAATTTTTCGATTTCTGATTACACATATGAATTAAAATAATACTTTTGCATCAGTCGATTGAGGAAAAACATATGCGTTTAATTTTTAATGCAAATTTTGCGTTTAATTCAATAAGAATTTTACGTACAATATTTCATTGTATTAATACAGTTTTGAAAATTAAAGTTCATTACTGTTGAAAGAGGACTCATAACAGCTTTCACCAGGGGTACTCATCTCTGTAATATAATATATTACAGAGATATATTATATCATATTAGATCAGATTTAAAAAAATCAATTAATATATTATATTAGATTTAAAAATACCCATTGCATATTTATTGATTTATTGGGTACTTTCCCATTTCGCCGGCGCAGGCGATAAAGTCGCTAAAAATGATACAACCAACGCCAAACGGAATATGTGTGTACTGCGTTTTGTCGCCAATAAAGTCTGCTTGGCGAGATTTGCACCGGGAAAATAAAAAAGTACCATTTATTGTTGATTAATATCGAAATGAAAAGCTGCACGAGGGCTATTTGCAAAGGACCTTGTTATTTTGAATTTCGGTCAAAGACGAGAACGCTATCTGAGCTGGCACCTCCCTTTTCAAACTTCCACATCCCACCTCGGGAGGACTTCAAACGTTGACAGATTTCAGGTGCATCATCCCTCCTGCATGGCGGGTCTTTGGTGACAATAAGGCTCAAGCCCATAATTCGATCGAAACAACATCTGTCGCGGTGACGATGAATACTATGCTACAGCGGTTACTTCTAGGAGCGCAATGTTGTAGTAATCCTTTTACTGAACAAATAACATTGATATTAAAAAAAAAATTTAATGGTTGTTTTATTCATAAAATCTAAGATTTTTATTCACTTGAGTTTGACTACTAATGTCACTCTGAGAAGCAACGCAAGAGCCGTTGGCGACGGACTTCATAATTTTGAACTGCGGTCAAGTAACGAGGATGATACATGAACTGGCGCCTCTATTTCCAAACTTCTACACCATGCCTGAAGGAGGACTTAGAGCCTCGACAACCCTCTACACTGTGGGTTTTTAATGGCATCAGGACTCAATTCCTGGACGGAAGAAACGTCGGTCACGAGTTTGCGACCATGACCTCTAGGCTACAGCGGTCACTATACTTATTGAGAGACCTATTTAGTGAATTTTTTTACTTTTCTCATATTAATTTTTGTTCTTAACATCTATGCTTGTTTATCGCAACCTAGCTCTCTCGTGTGGTAAATTTAGTTTTCTTGTTTCGAATGAATGATAAGAAAATATTAATTTCTTTTCTAAATAGATTAAAATTAGTTACCGTTTAGTTTTTGGGTCATATTTAGTTAAGATGATTGAGGCGTTAAAATGCCTCAAATTTCTCAACTTTCGTTATACCTGTTTAAAAAAAATAGAAAGCGCATCGCTTACTCTATGGTCATATTATTTATGTTAATTTGATAAAAACAAAGCTAGAAAATTAAAATTTAAAGTTCTCTACCATGAGCGTAAAGAAAATTATATATTTATCTTTTTCGCTCATTGTAATTTTTAGGAATCACTTTAGGATACACTTTTTTTCGAAATCTATATTTTCCGCAGTACTGAAATTTTTAACATTATAAAATGAGATTATTTCCTACACATTGAACTTAATCTTTTTGTAACAAACACTCACAAAATTTATGTTTGATACAAAGTTTGCTTAAAAATTTAGGGAAATTAGAAATATAAAAGAGTCTCAAACTTAATAATATTTAAATTTTTAAATTATTATTATGTTCAGTGTACCGAATGTTACGTTCATAAAGATAAAATCCTATTTTAGCTCCCTCCCCCTTGCCCCCCCCCAAAAAAAACCCAAAAAAGCGCCAAATTTCGCCCAAAGTATAGTTACATTAAAATAGATTCCTCTTGGATTATACTACAAGGGCTGCTGATTGGTGTATCTTTAGAGCTTTTTGCGACGGTTTTTTTTCTGTCGCCATTGCGTGGCATAAAATAGGTTTACCAACTGTTTATAGGTACTCAGTATATTTTAAAAGTTATAAATATGGTAGTTTTTATGCAAGTTGTTCCTAAATAAATACATGACATCATCATCATATTTGACTCAACAGGCCAAGACCTTCTTTTGAAGATTCCGCCAAGATAGCATGCTTTTTGCCTTAATCCCTGCCAGTTCCTCTTCCCAACCTCCTCAAAATCCGATTCAACAGAATCAAGTCATCGTAATCTTCCTCGTCTAGTAAAGAGCTTTGCAACAGAATTCTTCTTTACTGGATTTTTCTCATCCATTCTAACAATATGAGAAGCCTAATTCATTCATTTTAATTTAATACATTTAGTGATTCAGACTCATTAAATATTCTGCAAGTTTCAGAATTGAAACGTCTTCGCCAAATGTCATTTTTTTTTTTTTACGCCAACGAGAACACTTCAGAGAACCTTTCTCTCAAAATCTGCAATTTTGTATTCTCCAATAGACCAAGTTTCCGAGTCATGCATTAGGACCGACCTAATGAGAGCTTTATATATAAGAAGCTTTGTTTTTCTAGAAAGATAATGGAACCTCACTAGAAAGGAGAGTTCAAAGAACGTTTTGTTGGTTGTCATTTTTTGCTTTAACCAGAGATTCAAGGTACAGTTTCAAACTCATGAGAGCCAATAAACACATGACAAACAAATAGAAATTCAGATATTGATTATCAATTATTTATACACAATTATTTATGAACATAAAAGTGATTTTCTTCGCATAAACAACAGCAGAAGTTTTCAGATATTTCAGTGTTAAAATATGACTTCCAAGCCTTTTTATTTTAAAAAAAGTGACTATTATTTTAAATTGGCATAAATAAAGTTTCTTTTTTTACTCACAAGACGTTCTCAGAAAGTTTTGAGTAAAAATTATACAAATACGTGACGAGTCAAAGGTAATAATTTTTCTGGAAAAATCATTACTTTTCTGAGTTACATTTTTCTATAAATATCTATTCGGCACATTATAACGAATTGCTACAAGCTCGTTGCTATGGAAACTGTCATTGAGGGTAAAAGTAGCCTCCAATTTACACAGACTGCTTAGATTAAAAATATTATGAGCTATATTTATATCATGTGCTTATCTGATAGTAAGTAATTAATCTTAAATAAAAAACTTAAAAATTTTAAAAGAATTTTTTGATATATTATATTATTATTTATCGATTTTTTTTTTTTTTTTTTTTTTAAAAATTAATTTATGTATTTCGATTGTCATATATTTTTGTTTAGTATAATTTTGAAAAGAATTCTAGAGGCTCTCTCTAAGAAAATTGAACATCCAAAGGAGTTGGAAAAAATTAGTCAATATACTGAAATGATTAACGAATGGAATAAGTCTACTATATCTTACTTGACGTTCTGTGGTACATACAACAACATTTTAGATTTAGAGTATCAACGAAATCAATAAAAAAATATAGAAAAATCAAATATATAACCATATAAAATTTATGAACATAATCTTTAAAAATAATCTCACAAAAATTCCATTCAAAGTTTAGCAAAAAAAACAAATTTAGCTACTAAAGGTGCTAACTTTTAAAACTAATTATTAAATTATTCAATTAAATATTACAATTAAAGCAAATGGTTATATGAGAACGGAATAGAAATCTGATTGATTGACTCACTCACTCCCGCTCACTCTCACACACTCATTCATTTACGTATTTAGAATTGGACATAAGAGATATTCAGAAAACACTGCATTTTAAAAAGTGATCGAGTAACAATTTTGTTGTGGACTAAAATGATAGAGCTACAATAAAAATCTCAGGTGAATGTACTAGCAAAAATAGTCGAACATGATGAATAACGACAAGAGGCGTTTTATTCACAAACATTCAGGATAGGACGATCACAGATAACAAGCACCTGAACAGAATGACAACAGAAACAAGAAACACAGCACATATTATCGACACAACAAGAACAAGTTCAGTTTTTGTAGTAGACACAAAACTTTTAATGATGTTCTGCTCACTAGCTTACTAGTTTGCACTGTGAACTAAACTCCTCAATAATACTCTGCTCTTCCAAGCCAGACCTGTTAGTCACGGGTAGAAATAGGTTGTTTCCCGGCTAATCCGCTGAACGATTGCCGACCACTTCCAATTGATTCCACCTGGCTTCACATCACTTTATATTTTTTTTACCGCTCCGAACAGCTGAGACATCACAAGGGAAAATCAGGTAGAAACCGTAACTTTTCTCCTAGTCGCGATTTCGACAAGATTCCAGCATTTTCTAGAACCTTCGTTCTGTCACCAAAGTCACCAAGTTTCTCTCCAAGTTACCAATACTGTCGTCAAATTCATCGCTAAGGTCAAGAGGTCATTCTTTAAGCTTTCCTTGGATGACTGATAAATTATCTGAAATGTCTGTATTTTTTAAAGAGAAACGTTGAAGGATAGCATCATCTCTTATTGATAACAGTAGCCTCTTGGGTGACTAATAACAATGAGTAATAATCCCAATCTATTTCTTATCCTTAATGTAAAGATAATTGGCGAAAAGGGACTATCAAAAAATACTTTAACAATACCACTCGATATTACTAGATATTTTCTCACATCACAGATTAATTTAACTCTGTTATCACTAATTTTAATCTATATATTCTGACATTTTAATTATATATAAATTTTTAATTATATACAGATTTAATAATAATAATTATAATTAATTAGTAATTTTGAGCTTCTAAATTATGATTTCATTAAATGTAAGGTGTACCCAAAAAAGACAATTCGTTTTTATTAAAAAAAAACCTTCAAATTTCGTAGCAACCAATAGAAATTTAGTTTTGATCAAATTTGTTTCTGTAACAAAACATTAAAAATAAATGCAAAATTTTTTTAAAAAAATCAAGCTCTTATTTAAAGACGGACAAAAAATTATTCATACTGAAATGTTCAACTTTGGATGTCTTAAACTGTACACGAATAAAAAAATTTCTTTGTATGGTTTATCTTTAGAAATTTTTTGGGGAAAAAAGATGCATTATTTGTTATAACAGGAAGGACATTTTTTTATAACCTGATAAGGATCATTAAGTTAGACAAAAAAAAACTATGAATGCAAATCATATCTAATAGAAATATCAGTTATGATAAGTAAATTACGAAATATATATTTGCAAAAACATGATGAAATATTAGAATTTATCAACGAAAACATTGCGCAAATTACACACGTGCAACTTATAGAACCAGTTTTTCCAACAACTTGTTATTTTAACATCTATTCATCAAGATAAAAATACCAAAATAAAATTAAACTATACGGAAATTATTTAAAAATTTAACTATTTTAAAATATTTATTTCAATAGTAAATTTGTTAATTGAGTTGTGTGTGATTGAATTGGTATTTCTTCAAAATAATCGAATCAACTAATAGTGTAAAAACCAATTTATCTGATTCATTAAAGAATTGTTCTACTTCCAGATCAATCAAAGGCGGGAATCATGTAAAACAAGCGGTTCGAAATAAGAAAAGTAATCGACGTGACATTGACTCATTTTCCATCCATAGCCACAGATGACCTTGGAATAAAACATTCAAATATCGTTAGAAGCAGGTACATGATGTAATGTATTATTAGTCTTTGATTTCGCGCTCACTCGTGAAGACCAATGACTAGACGTTGTGACGAAACAGACGCATTTATGTGATAAATCATAAAGAATCTATGACAGTCTCGGAAGTTGATTTATCGTCTGCGTCTGAAAAATTTTTTTTAATTTCATTCTGACACAATTTCGTAAAATATAATTTTGTTACATTTATTAGACAAAATAAGTGCTCACAGGGTTTTGCACACCTCATGTTTTTCTAAATCAGTATTAATTTTCAAAATGATTAAATTTGAATAGTTTTATTTTATTATCTTTCGAAATAATAACTTTATTTTGGTTTGTTACAAAATTATTCTTTTCATTTATAAAATATGCTTAACAATTTATTTAAGAAATAAAATTTGCCAGAGTGTTAAACAAATACTCTCATTTGGATTATTTTCTTTTTATAGCGTTTTCTTTTTCGGGAATCAAGAAAAAAAATATTTTTAATCATCTGCTGTGTATTTTTAATGGGTTTTCTTTAACTCAGATTTTAACTATGCCTGGAACAAAACTTTAAAAGTTTTACAATGACAGATGACAATACCATGACATTAATTTTTTTTAATAAATTAAAACTAATTATTTAAGGAATTAAATTTTGCGCCAAGTTTCTCGCCAAGTCGCCAAAACTATCGCAACAATAAAAAATGTTATAAATGGATAGATATGTGCAACGTAGCCCACTCACATTGTATACTTGTTATTAAAATGTGTCGTCAATTTTTAATGTATTTGAATTATTTCACTTCTTTTGAAAGTCAATATTCGCTCACTTTACAATGCTTAATTGAGCTAAAAAAATTTACACGTATTTATTTTAAATGGTAAAGTTAATAAACGTCAAATAATAAAATAAATTATTAAAACTCATTAATGAATAAACTTAATTTAACTCAACGTTCTTTTTTGCACTTAAAATTTAAGGTATAAGAAAATTATGTTATGCAAAGTGAGGAAGTTTGAAAGAAAACCCATGTTCAAAAAACTCATTTTTACCGGTGTTTTATTTCTTTATTGTTAATTGTTTTGTGAGTTTTTGGGCTTCTATAGATTAGTAATACTATAAGCATTATTCAGCCATTTTGCAGAAAAATGTTCCTTGAATTTCCTAAAATTGTGACGTTTTTGTAAAAAAATTAGTAGATTTAGTCAGTAAATTCGCTATTCTCTCTTTAGTTTCAAAAAATGGAAAAGAGGTACGGCTGCAAAACTTAATTAAATTTTTAAATTTAATTTTAGGGTTATAAAACAGAGAGAATTGCAAGCGCTAAAGAAATATCTTTACCGTGTCGTTTAATTACAATTAATCTTTTGTATCCTCAAAAAACAAAAATGTCAAAAACCCTACGGTAAAATGCTGAGAATTTTCTGAGGTATTTATATTGAATTTCATTCGTCTTTTCCCCTTGAAATTATCATATTAGAGTTTAAATTAAATGAATAATGATTTCTTTGTAAAAAAAAAAAAAATCGAAAATGCTGAAAAAATATCAATTTTTTCATAAGGCAAATTATAAATAAAACTTTATAATTATCTGTGTGTATTGGAATTAGATATTTAGTTATATATATATATAAATTTAAAATATAATAATAATGTAAATTAAATGTAATATCGCAAATAATCCAAAATCCTTAGGAAATTTTTTGTGAGACTTTTTGAAATATGAAAAAAAATAAATAATAAACAAATTTCATAAATTTTAATTGAAAGAAAATTCAGTATTAAAAGAAAAAAATAATATTATACTAGTTCAGCATAAGCACACTTTTATTTCTTTTAAAAAAAAAAAAAATTCTCTGTGCTGCTTGTAGCAATACGATTTTCTTTTAAAAAATTAAAATATTAGTGACATATTACATTGTCAATTTACTTCTTTTACATAAAATATTTCTAAATACTCTTTATTGTAAAAATCCATAATGAACGAATATCAGAAGTATATTTCGAAGAATACTGTTCATGTTTCTGTACATTGCAAAAGAGTTAATTGAAAAACAACACGAATAGAATTATATTTTATTTAATTTTTTTTATAAAAAGAGCTATTTGTTGCCGTAGTCACCGAATTTATTTTGAACATCACAATCATAACAACAGAATAGGTTTGTTTGTTTTTAACCACACGAATAGGATTCAACTTTGTATAATTCGTGGTAAGGTGACTGTTTTTGCTGCCATAGTCACCGAATTTATTTTGAGTATACTTCCCTCATAGCCTTGATATTCAAGGTTGCGAAAACGGCATTGGGTATTAAAGCCCTTTTAATGCTACGTATTTTTTCACTACAGAAATTTGTATTATTTTATTAACTTAATATTTTGGTTGTTTCCGTTGCAAATTTTTTTCGTCGTTAACTTGTTAACATTCAACTTCCAATCATTTTTATCTATAAGTAATACAAAAATGGATCAAGGTATCTAATTACTTATTATTAACCCATTAACTGCTTTTTAATAATTAGCGAAAACAATATTATCACATACCTAGTGTATAGAAAAAGCGAAGCGATTATATTCCAAGAAACAAAAAATAAAATATTTAAGTAAAATTATGGGGAAACAGTAACGCCATCAAAGCAATTATGTGATCAGTATTCACGGAGGGAAAGTTTTTAAGCTATGAAATATTAAATAAAAGTTATAAAAACCAAATATAAAATAAAAAAAATATGATTAATGGTTATTGGTATCGTAATCGTAGATATTATGATCATTTATCATTTCCTCCTTTCGATGATGGAAAAATTTATATACAAAAATATTTTATTCTTTTTTAGCTCAACTTATAAATTACGACATTAAAATAATATATTTCTCACAAAGTTATTTAGCTTTTATATATTTCCCTGCTGCTGTTACCATTGCTTAACGTAGCAGTAATTTAAGGTATCCGTACTTCTTTAAAACGTCATTTTTATCAAAATTTTCGATTTTCTAATTTTAATGTCAGTTTAAAATTTAACTTTTTTCTTTCTAATAGTGCTTGAATTTTGCTTATACCTTATTTAGAACTTAAGTTACAGGGATTTGAATTTTACTCCGTAGCTAATTTTTAATTGCATTTAAAAGTTAGTTTTTGATTTTTCTCAAAATGAGTTTTCTCGACATATTCACATATGGCAATGTAAATATCAGAAAAAATTATGAATCAAATTAATTTAAATTTTGCAAGTATCTTCCTTATATGTATATTTTAAGAACCCTTATTACTTTCATGGTTGTAAAATTGATAGGTGTTTAGTAACAAAGGTGTAAATCATGTATTGTTATAACTTTTTCTTGATTTTTCATTGCTATTTGACTCGAAACACAATAAAAATTGTAATAATATAATTTTCATCATGAAAGTAGTGCCAGCCTGAAAAAAATTTTATGATGAATGAGATAAAATTTACAGAACAATGATATTTTTGTTTACTTTCGAGTTATGAGCGTTATTCTGATAGTCAATTTATGTACTATTTTCACCATGTTTACCCCTACAATAATTTTTTTTTTTTTGAATTAAAAGCAGAATAATAAATGTGTTTTTCATAGTTTTAGGTTATATTTTAGCATTGAAAAATATTTTGATAGTAAATATCAATGTATTTCAAAAAAAAAAATTCTCCGAAGGTGTTTAGTTTAGTTTTTACTAACGTCGCACTAGAAGCAATACGAGGGCTATTGGCGACGGACCTCGTAATTTTGAACCACGGTCAAGGGACGAGTTCGACACCTGAGCTGGCACCCCCCTCTCCTAACATCCACACCAAGCTAATGGGAGGACTTTGGGTTCCGAACAGATTTAACGTGCATCAGCCCCGGCTACACGGCGAGTCTTTAGTGGCCAAGGATGAAACCCGCGACTGAACGAAAACCACTTGTCGCGAGTCCACTACCTTTACCACTAGGCTACCGCGGCCCTCTTCGAAGGTGTACGGGTACCTAAAAGAAATCGAGCAAAAACAAATTTTAAAAGCAGGCGATTATTTATTTCAAAGAATAAGAGAAAAATTGATTGTTTCAAAATCTTTTCAAAAGATATTTACCCTAGGGGATAATAGCCTTTGTTGCTCTATATCCCACAAAAAGAATAAACAAATAAAACAAGATATTTACCCCGGTTATCACTAAGTTTTTTTAATTATTTTTAAATTGTTACAAGTTGCTCAAAATACTATTATTTTCAAATTATTATTCAAAATATTTTTAATATCAATCCTTCTCTCATTATATTAACATCAAATATGATTGAAATGAAATGAAAATATTTGATTACTTTAAAAGTTTTTTCGGGAATGCGAAGGGACGTTTAATGTAAATCAAGGAATCGTTTTAAATTAATCTTTACATAATAAAAACGACTGAGAAAATAATTGCAAAAATCACTAAAGCAGTAATTTATCAGCTTACAATTTCAAAACATATCAAACGAAAATGCAACTCATAAACACAGGATGTTTGAACAGTAGCAGTATATCAAAGAGCAAAAGTTGCTAAACAAGTTTATATCTCGATAGAACCCGCGACACAATTCAAAGAATAATGTCGAAAGAGTATGGCATTTCTTTGCTTTTTAGAGTATTACATTGTATTAGATTATTATTAATACCTATACTATGTTTTACTCTTATTCTAACTACTTACTACGCTCTGCGGCATTCACGTGATTCAAAACCGGAAACAGACGAAAAAATGGGTAAGAAGAATTTTTTTCAACTACTCGCTTTTTTGCGTGTGAATTCGTAAACCTGACAATCGTTTGAATCTAAAAATGAAGCAACATCGTTTTCTGTTGCTTCATTTTAGAATATTTGGTCAATGAAAGCTGTTTTCTTTCTTTATGGTTAAGTTTATATTGCTCTCAAATAAATAGTAACGCCTAAGTTAATTTCAAAATACGGTTTCCATTGTTACGAACTTTTAATAACATAATACTTCAAATTAACCTTTTTTTTAAAAAAAAATTAAAATATTGGTTACTATTTGTAAGACTTGATAAAATGTGAAATGCAAAAAAAAAAATATTGTGTGAGATATCAGGTAACAATACATAAACTAGAGATTTATTAAGATAAATTTCAAAATAATGTCGCCGATTTTCAGAATAAGTGTGTAGGAGCTGAGATATCACAACGGAAAGAACAACTAAACAATGGTTGTTCAGCTGCCTTATGTTTCCCCTTTTTCAAGGACACACAAACTACAGGTTTCTCTCGATAATCGGCTACTCGGAAAGCAGATGTGTCACCACTTAGATATCGATGGCTGTTCGAAGACAATTCACAATACATCTGTTAGAATAGTCATCGCTCTCTCTGCAAGCGAAGTAAAAGTGATAGAAACACACATAAAATTTCTATTGTTTTACTCAGTAGTACGATGTGAGTTTTGAAATGCACTGATGGTGATTTGCACAGGAATTGCGAACCTCAAATTCGTTGGTGTAAAACGTGGTATGGGTTTGTGGATAGAAAAAAAATAAAGGGAGGTTGTGGTAATAGGAGAAAAACGAAGTTACCGAAGCGGTAGGTCACGGATTCGAGTCTTGATTCCTTCGCGAGTGTTAAATAATGGAAGCAATTGAATTTTAAGTAAAAGTACAATTCAAAATGTTCGCTTAATGTGGGACGTATTAGATTGTTTTCGCGCAACAGTAAAGAATATGACTCGAACCTCGGACATTTTTCCCCACAACAAGATGTTCGTATATTAATTTTATATTCTAATTTCGCTATCTTTTAAAAAGCAGGGTATGATACAAGATTACTAATTTCTATCTAAATAAATCCTAATTATCTAATGCAAAATCTAGTGTTCCATATTTCTTCTATAGTGTACGGTTAAATGGTTTTGCTAAACATGTTGAAGTAAAAAATTGTACGTTTTTGGAATGTTTTTAAATTTTAGGAATACCGTATCATAAATGGATATGCGTGTTACAACGTCATAAACTTTCATGAAAATTGTGTCTAGAAATATGCTTCAAGTTTTGACAGTTTGCGAAGGCAGCCTTAATTCTATGGTCATTATTTCTAAACTGAATAGTCACTTAAGTTCATAATTAAACGATAAGATGTCAGATAATTAGCAACAGAGTTTATTGAATATCAAATTATAAATAATTAGAAAATTTCTCTCTCTTTCTGTACTAATTCTCAACGCGCCTGAAATTTCTTAGAATGAATAGCTAAATTCTTGCTCACCAACTCACATGGATTCGAGTGAGTTTAATTAAAGATATTGGATGTTCGAGTGAACTCTTTAGCTCCCATCTTATCGGAATCAATCTAAAATATTTGTGATTTTCATCAGTTAAACTATAATCTCAACTACATGTAATTATTACTAACTCTATATTCAGTTCATAATCGTTTTTATACGTATTTAATGGCAATGGTACCTAGTGGTCACGGTCGTGGACTCAAGGGCAGCGTTGTTTTGAGTCATGGATTCGAGCCCTGATGTCTCCAAAGACCTGCGAATTAACCGGACTGATGTACATTAAATCTGTCGATGTCTCAAGTCTTCCCATTGACGTGGTGTGGAAGTTTGGAGTGGGACGTATCAGTTCAGGTGTCGTCCTCATCACTTGACCGTGGCTCAAAAATGTGAGGTTCGTCGCCAATAGCCCTCGTTTTGCTTCTCAGTACGCCTATAAAAAACAATCAAAATAAGCAATTTGTACGTATTTATTTAAATCTACTCACTATACTTCTTATATTTATCTAATTTGTGTAATCACATTTCATTTGGATGAAAAGGATTTGTAAATTGAAATATTAAAATCAAAAACCAACCCAGATGTTAGTTAAGGAACAATATGCGAATAGTCCACGTGAAAGGCGGGATGTGGAAGTCAGAAGATCACTAGATTAGGCGTCATTTGATCTCTCTCATGGCTGAAAAATATGAGATACCTTATCAATAACTTGTAAGATAGATCTAATGTTGCAGTAATTAAGATAAAAGAGAAAATAATTATTTAAAAAAATCAAACATTTGATGTGTTTAACCACTTTGCCTAGCCGGAGGCTTGACTAGATCCATGAGACCATTTATGGAAATATGGACAAAAAAACGGCATCTGCTGGCAGTGACGCTATATAGAATTGGAAGGAAGGGCGCAAAAATTAATAGACAACAAAATATAACGCGGTGTTCTGGGAGAATATTGGTTGGCGTGGTGTGGATGTTAGGAGAGAGGGGTGCCAGCTCAGGTGTCGTCCTCGTCACTTGAGCGTGGTTCCAAATTACGAGGTCCGTCGCCAATAGCCCTCGTGTTGCTTCTAGTGCGACGTTAATAAAAAACTGAAACTGAACTGGGAGAATATTGGGGATAGACACCCACAAAATTTGAACATTTAGCTACAAATGGTAACTTTTTCAACTTTTTTGAACACGTTTCAACAGAAAAGTAAAAATTGGTTGTCTATATCAACTTTACTATTATTTAATTTTAATACAAGGGAGTTATTTCTTTTTGAAAATTTTGATCAATACTGTACAATATAGCTTTTATCAAAGGTATAATATTACACATGTATAACAATTAAGGCTTCCCTTTACCAGCCATTTTGATTTCGTGATCATAATGTTAATCCTATGAGATTTCAATAACCGTCCTCAAATCTATAACATTTTATCTATTAGAATCTTAAAAAAATTCTCACCGATTTTTGAAAATATTTTAGGATATTTTTTACAGACTAGAAAGTCCACAAACGACTCACTAAAATAGGAATAAAAAGTTTTTTGAGAATCGGAAGGGAAATATTATTCCAAAGAGATCATTATTTTTTGCTTGTTCGGATGCACTTTTGTGCATTCAAGTCGATTGAACAGTAAAGATTTTAGGAGGGTTGCAGAAATTCTATGTAGGATTAACACTGCGCTCCTGAAATTAAAATTGACGGGAGCCTTGCATAAAATGTTTCAAGAAATTAAAAAAATATCAGGATTAATTTCTTTTTACAAAGTATAACTTGTTTAAAATAAGCACCAAAAATGATTAATTTGCCAAAATTCAACCAGTACGTCTACTACAGGCCAAATTTTATATCCTATTACACTACAAAATATAGATCGATTTTTTTTTTAAAAAAAAATACTCTTGTAGGTTTCTTTGCAAAGTAATATTTATTAAGGCATTCAAAGAAAAATAACTAATTCTATTATAGGAAAAGAAGATATATAATGTAACATTAGTTTCTCGGACTCGTATGTTTAGTATTTCTGTTTTAAAGCAACATTAGGTGTCTTTGTTTTAGCCTGGAGTAGATTTCCACATAGTCCCCTAAAAGATTAACCTTCCTCCCAGCGTATACTATACATGTTGCGCGGTACTCCAGTATTTGCTTTGGCGCTTAATGAAACGGTTAACACGACGCATGAGGCGAACAACAGTGCCGCAATTCATACCATTGCAAATTGTGCTTCTTTCGCTAAGTAAATTTTTTAATAATTAAAGAAGCAAATATATGAAAAGATAATTAAGTTTACAAAATTTTTTGATTGGTTTTTTTTTTACGTCGCACTAGAAGCAACACAAGAGCTATTGGCGACAGATCTCGTAATTTTGAGCCTCGGTCAAGTGACGAGGACAACTGATCTGGAAACTTCCTTCTTCTACATTTCACACCACGCCTAAGGAAAGGATTTGAGCCACAATAGTTTTAAGGTGCATCAACCTCGACTACACGGCAGGTCTTTAGTAGCATCAAGGTTCGAACCCTCGACTCGACGAAAACCTCCAGCAGCGAGTCCGTGACCATGACCGAAGTTATACTAAACAACAGGGTTTAATCAAATGTTTTGTTCATAATTTCTAGTTTTAGACGATTTAAATGGAATAAAAAATGAAATTTCCGTCCAGAAAAAGAGGGGTCGGGACGGTTTCCGCCCTAATTGACGCCACTGTCTGTTCGATAAATTCCGAACTTTCTAAGCGTGGATGTTTGGCTTGGTTCCAGTATGTCTCGATATTTCGAACCACGGCAGGATGATGAAGACCATACCTGAGCTGGTACTCCATTCTCCATATCCACGTCACATCAACGTGAGGGTATTAAACTCTGACAGATTTAACGTATATCTCCTCATCTACACGACGGATTTTAAAGCTTCCGTGTGTAACGATTTTGATTTCGTCAGCTTAAAGTTAATCTTACGGAATTTCTGCTTTCCTATTTGAATCCAAACTATTTCATCTTTTAGAATGCAAAAACGTGCATTCGGAAGAGCAGAAGGCTTCGGCCGAATCATATTTTTCCTCCGATGTTTAAAAATTTTTTTACGCCCGTTTTAATGATTCGTGAATGTGTTCAAGTCTATAGAAAAATATCTCATAATATTTTTAACCTTATTATTTTATTACCCTCATTGTCAACCATTTTTTAGGTTTGTACGATTTTTTCAAATGTCTAGATCACAGTTACACTTTGTTTGGCGTAACATAACCGTATCTGGCTCTTGCGCCATTGAAATTCACCATCACTCACTCACTCACCCTCAGACCTTCAACTGGAAGTGATCAATATGCAAATTGAATCGAGGATATGCTACGAGTGGTGCTTAAAAAAATAAATCTAATCGAATTCCATAAATGTCTTTCGAAATATAAATTTGGTCGATTCAATCATTTCGGGGAAATTTATCCGTGTTTGAGAGTATAAGGGTAGTTCAATAAGGAATTTCAAAAGATGGTGCTCGTTGTATCAAAAATTGTTTGTTTTTAGTAAACATCATGACTCACTGAGCTGTCAAAGTCTCAGTTACTCGTATTCGTGATCGTGACGCCTTGGGTCCCTCAAAAATTCTTCGATAACACCTTTCTGGCCGATGAGATCATCTTTCCCTTCTTGGGAGCGGACTCATTGTAAGTAAACTATTATTCTGATCCTTGCTTGATTTCCGGTGTATAATGATGAATCCATTTATCACCAATGGAACAACTCGATACAAAATGACGTCAACAACTCGATGCGACAGCAATCCAAATTTGATTTGGTAGCAAATGACTACCGAATCAAAATTAACTTATGAATCACTGTCAAATTTATTTTGGTTCCGTTTAACAAATGACAGCACCCAATGGAAACAATTTACCTAAATTATGCCATCTGTCTTCAAATACAAGTACATTTTGAACCACCTTCGCACTTACCAATATGAAAGGACATTTTCGAAAATGACGTATGGGAAATATCCATACATATTATTAATTATCCACTTAATTATCCTCCAAATATTTTATACATTTAAATTTATATCTCATTATTTTATCTCAGGGGAAAAAAACCGATTTCATTCATAGCATTAATGCACAATTTAACCAGGTCTTAAATACGTTTATTAATAAATGTACTTTTTGTAAATATCAGTATATGTATATAAATATTATGCAAAAATAACACTTCTAATTTTTTTTAAAAGAAAAAATGTCATGATTTTTAGTTGCTGTTCTATATGGCAGAATTACCAACGGAAATGTCGAGTTTGCTATCTGTTCCCCCAAGCTTAAAAATTTTATTACCTGGCCTTTCATGAGAAAAGTTTGCGTTTCCTGCACAAAACTTTCATATTTATTTCTAATAAAAGTATCTAAAAGAGTGAAAAAAAAAAGTTTCTATATATATAGTATTCTTTATTTTTCTCTCTCCATATACTTTTTAAAATCTGAAAATCCAAAACCAAACCACTGGAATTGCATCGTGTGTGTGTCATAAAAATACTTTCGTCACAGAAAGAATTTTTTTCCAAAAAGTTTTTAGAAAAAAGAAAACAGTCATGTTCATCCCCCACCCCCATTCTTTTTATTCTTTTTAGCATTTACTTCCATCTAATATTAAATGCATGCATTAATATTAGATGGAAGTAAATTAGTAGTAGTAAATTATTTTTAGCTTATATTTACAACCGATCAAATACATTTTACGATATACATTTTAAAAGGATTATTAATATATGTCAATAGGTTTGAGCTCGGGGACTCAAACCTGTTGGTAGATGGGAACCTTGATAAAAAAAAAAACATTGATTTTCTTCAGAAATTCAATTTTAAATTTGATAAAATAATTATACCCTAAGCTACTCTTTTTTTTTTACATTGACATTACTTCCATGTCTTGAAGGCCGAGGTTAACTAGTCTTGGTCTCGAGTTCATGGTCTGCTCTCTTACCGTCGAATCGTGGATTTAGTCCTGATTCCATTAAAGATCCAAAGTATAGGAGGAGGGATGATGCATTTAAAATCTTTCGAGACTCCAAGCCTTACCGAGGGAATCACCCAGAGGTGCCTTAGTGATTTTTTTCGCATGGGTTTTGCTGTCTTTGGTAAACACGAGTGACGCGTTCCCGGAATACCCTAGAGATTATTTTCTATTTTTGACCCTCCTTGCTCAGCTAATTTTACACTTTTTTCTATTTTTTAAATCTAGACCATACTTACACTTTGTTTAATACGGCATAGCCATTGGACTCGTCTATCATCTTCAATCAAGTCCTCCCATTGGCGTAGGTTGTTAGAGGTAAGGGGTTGCCAGCTCAAGTGTCGTCCTTGTCACTTAATCGAGATTCAAAATTACGAGATCCGATGCCAATTGCCCTCGTGTTTCTTCTGAATGCGATGTTAATAAGCAATCAATTCATAGCTTAAATAAAATGTTAACATTTTAAGATAGATTATCTACGTTTATCAGTGATTGAAATACATAATTGAAAAATCTTTTAGATTTAACGAACATAGAAACAAAAATTGCACTCAATTCACTTTATTAACGTAATAAAGACTGGACTTCCCACCCTTGTAACTTTCCCCTGTTGACGGGTATTTTTTCCTGCAGTATTTTTTACAGTCAACTGTTGTTGAATAAACATCTCATTAGTTCTTTAATTATATTTAGGTTAGAGTTTTAGTGTTTTTACAGCAATTCTGGAGCCACATAACGAAACAATAATTTACAATACCTGCATAGAATTATTTAATTTGACTATAATCTTGATAAAGTTATAAACTGTATGCAAATATAAGAAATAAAAAAAAAGTCCACGTTTTAGCAGTGGTGATTGGGTAATACGAGGGGGAAGGGCAAAAATTTTACAGACAACAAAAAATAATTGTGTTTCGGGAGTATAAAGAAGGGGTAGATGCTCATACAAAATTTTAAAAATCAGTTGAAAATGTTAAGCGTTCGTGCTTTCTAAACGAATTTCAATAAAGAAGTAAAGTTGACAATTTGTCTAACTTTACAGTTGTTTATTTTTATAACTAGTGCGTAATTGCTTTTTTTTTTTTTTTTTTTTGAAATTTTGATTAATTCTATACAATATAATTTTCACCAAGGGAACAATATTACCTGTATTATAATTAAATAGAAGTATTTCGAGAAATCAAAAATTATCAGTGCTAATTTCATTAAAAAAGTGTGGCTTGTTTAAAATAAATACCAAAAATGATAATTTGCTAAATTCCAATTACTGAAGTTTACTGAAGTCCGAGTTTACTGAATCCATTACATCACAAAATGTTCAAGGATAAATAAAAAGTATTCTTATGGATTTCTTGTACCAAATAACATTGAATAAACGTTTAAATCAACAGAACAAATTATACCATAGAAAGAAAAATATACAATGTAAAATAAGTTTCTTAGTCAAATATTTAGTCTTTTTGGTGTAAAAACAATGCTTTGTTTTCACCTGGCACATACTTTCTCCCACCTTGGCTACCTTTCTTCCCAGCACATGATACACTTGTTGCTGTGATGCTTCATGAAACTGTTAACCGCGACGCAAGAGCCAAACAACTGTGCAGCACTGTATGATATCGCATATAGTGTATCTTTCAGCTCAGTAAATTTAATAATTAAAGAAACGAAAGAAAAGATGTTGATAAAACAACAAAGTTAATACATTTTTTAAATATGATTCCTAGTTTTATGCGCCTAAAATGGTATAAATATTTATTTTCCTCCAAAAAAAAAGAGGGATGGTTAGGTTCTCCTCACGTCCAATCAACACTGGATATAATAGATGAAGTGCGCAGGAAATACGAGTAAACTCATAATCCAAGTCAATGTGTTAAATAGGTAAGCATATGCCCGGAAACCTACAATCGTGTTGTTAACTACTTGAAAAGTTTGAATACCGCTTATCTTCTTAAAAGCGGGTTATCATTCAAAATAGGTGAAACCGGGATATTCTGCTTCTCTAATGAGGTACTTGTTTTTAGAAAGAACAAAGGACTAAATAATATCCTTAACAGTGATAAACACACACACACACACACACACACACACATACGAAACTTATTTGAAGCTATTATAGCGTTTATCGACCTGTAATCAGAAAATGATGCGCAAATTTACAACGCTCATTTCCGGTCATTCATAAAAGTCATTGTCAAGGAACATGAAGAAAAATAAGGTGAACTAAAAAAAGTTTGTCTTTTCTTTAATGTTTTCTTGCTGTAAAAAACTTGTTATTGTTATAACCGCTTTTATAGAAGATTTTGTTTCGCTTTCATCTCTCAAAGAAATTATTTTAAACATTTATCGTTTGCTTGTATAAAAGACTTAGTTACACTTTCATCGAAAAGCAATCGTTCTATTTTAAGAATTATTTTTAGGGTATCAATGTTGAAAAACTGGACTTCTTAAACTCAAAGAATAAAATTTACTAAATGATTTAATTAATTATTTGATTGTGCTGAAAAATGAATATATTCTGACTCATCTTTTTTTATATTTTTATGGGATAGAATTTAGGTCTATCTACAGTGGCTTCTCACGTTTGTCTTCGCACACTTACATTTTTGACTTTTAGTTCCAAAAAATACGTTATAAGATACGAAAGAAAAACTTAGATATTTTTTCGTATATAATACTATTCATCTGTTTTTAACATTGTTGTAATAAGAATATGAGTACAAATCAGTTTTAAAAAAAATCATTTAACCAGACTCACACAAAATCCGGACGCTGACAACTCTAATAATGGTCAATATATAAATAACAAAACATTTATTATTTATCTGAACTAAATATTCACTTTTACCATAAAGTATTAGTTAATGGGAAAATAATTTCAAATGATACATTCGGAATTTAGAAATTTTTTCCGACTAAATTTTCAAAATCAAGTGTAAGGAAACACATTTTGACCTTATTATATACAGTGGCACAAACAATTGAGGATACACCTTACTTTTACTTGATAAATCCAACTTTCAATCAAAATAACACCTTAACCAGAAGTGCAAACGAATTTTTATTCTTAGACATAACAAAAGGTTTCATTAACAGTAAAAATAAAGAAAAATCAACGACAAAATTCTAAAATAAAACTTTTTAGAGGCATTTCAAATAAACATAAGCAGATTTTTACCTCAAAAAATTGAGGATACACAAATGAAATTTTTGTTTAACTACCACTTGATTTCTTTTTGCTTGCTACTACTAATCTAAGTTTGGGAAATTTTTATCCTGAACTTTTTCAACTGTTATTTCTGTCTTTTGAAGTCGGTTATGAGAATATAAAGCTGTAATTTTAAATGGAAAATGGCTCCTCGGAAAGAGACTAGTATTGATGTAAGAAAATTTATATTAAGGTTATTTAAGAAGGGAAAATCTTATCGTGAAATAGCTGAAATTGTCGGTAGGAGTCACTCATGTGTCCAGAAAATCATTGGGAAATTTAAACGCGATGGATTAATTCAAAATAAGAGTGGAAGAGGAAGGAAAAGTATTCTGAGTGATGTAGCTAAAAGGAAAATTTTAAAAGATATCAAGATTAATCCTAAACTGAGTGCAGTCAAACTAGCTGCAGAAACTTCTCGAATAATCTGCAGAAGTGTAAGTGCTGAAACTGTGAGAAATGTGATTAGACACGCTGGATATAGCAGTCGAGTAGCTAGAAAGAAACCTTTCATAAGCTTACAAAATCAGAAAAAGCGTTTGGAGTTTGCAAAAACTCATCAGTTGAAGACAGAAAACTTTTGGAAGAAAGTTATATTTAGTGATGAAAGTAAATTCAACATTTTTGGAACGATGGTCGTCACACCGTTTAAAGAAAGCCGAACACCGCTTTGAATCCAAAAAATTTACGTCCTACAGTTAAACATGGTGGCGGCTCCGTCATGATTTGGGGTTGTATGGCTGCAAATGGGGTAGGAAATTTAGTTTTTATAGATGGTATAATGGATCATAAGCTTTATATAGACATACTCCGCAACAATCTTAAAGAAAGTGCACACAAATTGGGTTTAGATGGAAATTTTATATTTCAGCACGACAACGACCCCAAACACACGGCACGTAATGTCAAAATGTGGTGTATTTTTCATTGTAAACAGCAATTGCACACACCGCCACAGTCCTCTGACATCAATGTCATAGAAAATTTGTGGGCCATACTAGAAACATCGGTCCAAAAACACCAGATTAGAAACAATGCCCATTTAAAGCAAGTGTTGCAAGAAGAATGGGATAAAATATTTCCAGATACCACTAAAAAATTGGTCGAATCGGTACCAAGACGTTTGGAGGACATTATAAAAGCCAAAGGACATGCAACAAAATACTGATACTGTCTATGCATGTAATATATCGAAAAAATTTCATTAGTGTATCCTTAATTTTTTGAGGTAAAGATCTGCCTATGTTTACTTCAAATATTTATGAAACTTTTAATTTTAGATATTTTTTTTGTTGATTTTCGTTATTTTTACTGCAAATTAACCCTTTTATTACGTGTAAAAGTAAAAATACGTCTTCGATTCTAGTTAATGTGTTATTTTCATTAAAAGTTGGATTTATCAAGTGAAAGTAAGGTGTATCCTCAATTGTTTGAGCCACTGTAGATTTTTGACCAAAATCTTTACGAATTTCCAAAATAATATATAAACAAAACAAAAGCTATTTTTATATCAAAAGCTTGACTCCGAGCATTAGTTGGATATCTTATAACGCCATTAAAACAAAATTTTATACAATACTTTTTCTCTTCAAAGAAGAATTTTTCTGAACTAGATTAAATTTTGTGGGAAAAGTCAGACATACATTTGATGATGTCATTTGTGCGAAACTAGTACTTTCAGCAAAAACACTAATAATATTTTACATTTAGAAAATAAGAAAGGATTGCAAACAAAGGCTAAACAAAAAATAATATTCTACATAAACACTGAGAAATAGAATATCAACAGCGTAACTAATTTAAATGAAACATTTATTTGAAGAAGATAAGAATTAGCTGCAGATATATCGTGAAAATTATTTTTACCGTCCTATTAGCCGTAATTAATGAACTTTTATTATTTAACATCTTTTTAGTATTTATAGATCACCATTTGAATCGCATATATTCAGATAATTTTATTCATCGCAATAAATTAGTAAATCGGTAGAATTGAGTTAAAAATGTGTCACAAAGTTTATTTTTCAAACTATCAGATTTTTTATTTATTATTTTTTTTATTTTTTAGCTCAACCACGAAGTGTGCGCGTAAAGTAACAGACAAATTTAAATTAGAAAAGGAAAATAGGCGGAAAAATAAAAAAATAGAAGCTATTTTATATATAGATTAGAAATAACGGAATGCTTAGAATATACATTATTATATAAATTTTTATTTTACTTTTCTTAAATAGCAAAAAGAAGTTATTTCTCTTAAGATATATTTAATTCAATAATTCATGATTTGCTTGAATTTTAATTTCGAAATAGATTATTACCATCAGTTTTATTAAATTATTGTCTACTTAAGTATTTTATCGTTTGCTTAAATTCTTAAATCTGAATATTAATTTGTCTTTTTATAGGAGAACTATTTACTTTGATTCATTTTGTTGTGAATTTGGCATCGTTTTGGTACTTTAAAAATGTTTGTATTTTTGAAAGAGAAAGATTACGAGAGTTCCAAAAGAAGTAAGAATTTTTAAAAAATGGAAAACCAAAATGAAATAATTACAATGTTAATACAAGGCTTATATACTTTTTTCCCCAAATAGTTTCTTTCTTAATTATAATTTTTTGTTTAAATGCATTTAATTTATATTTTGCGAGTTTTTAATATTAAAAAACTACGTTTGATTTTGTAGTTTGGGGTTCCATTTACTGGCGTCCACTCACACGTTTTCTACAAGGAAAGTCAAGAAATGCGGAGGTTTTTTTCTGAAAGTTTAATAGTTGACCTAGAAATTAAGCGAGTTACACGATCTCATAGTTTTGGATCATAATCAAGTGTAGAAATGAGGCGTAATTTAGTAACTTCCTTCTCCAATTTTCAACGTCATACCACTTTCAGGTGCCAATAGTGTGTCGTTGAAGTGTTCAGGTGTTCATTTAATGTAACACAATCCCATTGTTTTATACAAAGGGAAGGTTGAATACGGAATGGAACTCGCTGCTATATTTAAGTATCACTAGCCTCGAAACTCACGACCATGACTTTGGCGAATGATTGAGGAAATGAAATCGTCTCTTTCAGGAATTTATTTGACATGCATTATTGAATAGAAATGAAAAGAATATCTTGTTTGACGAATGATGTTATTCAACGCATTTTCCAATCAAATAGTATCAATTATAAAAGCTGAATTGCCCCAAGCGATACTGAAGTAAAAAATTTATTTATACACTGTAAAAGCAAATAAAAATCAAAACAAACATGTAAATTCCTATAGTGTTCATTCCCGTCAGATTGGAACTTTCTGATATCCCATCTGATTTGATTAATTTAAACTTTTTTTAAGTAAAAGTATTGCATATTTACTCGACTGGAAATTAATAAATGTTCTCAAAATTTTACCGCCTCTTATTTTGGTGTTACAAGATCACAATTGACGTATGCATAAGGGAGGTTATAGTTTGTGATATAAAACTCAGAATAAATTAACAATACTTTTTTCTCAAGTCTTCCAATACCAAATATTTTATTAAGGAATAATATTTAAGTAACGAAACATGATTAAAGTTATAGTGTTTGTCCATTATGATTCGGCTCTTGCGCCAGATTTGAATTTAATATCTAAAAATTAAGTGACAAAACGCACTTTGAGAAAACACGAGACTAACCGCCGTATTCACTGTTAACTGGACCGGTAGTCAAAGGAAATGCATCCAGGGTTTTCTCTAAAGTGCCTTTCACCATTGCAGGTTCATTCTCTAACTCAAGTTCAAATTAGGAAATTGTGATCGGTCTGAAAGCTGAGACACCTTGTGGTTAAGTTACTTTACCAATAAATCCATATTAAATGGTTAAAAAAAATTATTTAATACAGTACTTGCAGAAATGAATGAAAAAGTAAAACAAAACTTATCATTAAATTTTATTCAGCACTTTTAACCGTAATTAATATAACAGTTCCAGTACGCAATATTTGCTACGGCTCTTATCAGTCATAAGATATAAGCAAATTCTCCTTAAAATCTTCAGGCTGGTATATAATATGTGTTTTAGGGAAACCCCCGGAAAATTTCCTTTGACTGCTGGTCCGGTTAACGGTGAATAAGGCAGTAAACAAGCGAAATTATTTACTGTGGATGCAGGATAACCAAGATCACTTGCTCTAGAGTTCCCCTCCTAACTCACAGTTTTAATTTATGATTTAAATAGGAAATCTCTCACAAATCCTCTCGTAGTTGATTTAAGGATTATTTTTGATAATAACCACGTAGATTAATGCGTTTCGCAGCATTTATTTAGATCCTCAAAACTAACAGAATAGCTTTAAGCTCAGTCACAGTGTTAGAGGCGGCAATCATTATCCTTTATGTCTCTTCTCGTTTTTCATTAATAGCATGGCATTTATGTACCACCATATCAAAATCACTCCACTTCATTTCTAACTTCACCCGATTTACTTCATCACGTCTCACTTTGATCGGGAAGAAATTGTAATTTTACGCAATTAAACTCGATAAAAGTTTTGAGGTTGGTGAAGAGAAAATCACCCAACGTCACAAGGTCATGCGCACCATTTCTTCAGTGATAATCAAGAATGATCGCTCCATGAAATAAATGTTTTATTTCTCTATTACACACGTACGTAATGTCCATCGGAAAGTTCTGCCAATTTGGGAAGCGAAAGAAATTGGACATTTTTTTTTTGTTATATTTAATTATATTTAATATACAACAGAATTTCAGATCAACAGGATTGGTCTAAAAATATTCCAGATGGGTACCACATGAATAATGAGAAAATAAAAGCTTTATCTTGCCGTCATATGATCGAAACAAAATCAAATCCTTCATTGGCAGGATAGTAACTGGTGATGAAAAGTGGATTACCTACGGAAGTATCATGAGAAAAGGAGTATATTGGGATCCCGGACAACCTCCCCCTCCTCCTCTAAACTGAGATCGAGAGTGAATAAGGGAATGCTGTGTAGGAGGGGGGAGGGAGAAAAACCAATAAATTACGAGTTTTTGAAATCTAACGAAACGCTCAATATGGAAAGATACCGTCAGCAAATGGATGATTTAAACAAAACATGCAACGAAAAGAGGGCCCGGCAATGTTCATTAGAACTCATTACACTGTATCACGATAATGCCATATTCAGCCTTGGTGATGCGTCGAAAAGTTGTCGATCTAAGCTGAGATATTATATCGTATTCACCCTACTCCCCAGATCTATTACTCTCCGATTATCACCTGTTTCTCAGTCGGGAAAAAAATTTTGAAGGAAAAAAAAAAATTCACAACTGAAACAGGTGTCAACCAACCTCTACTCATATTCTTCGTCTCTAAAGATGAGATATTTTTGTGTATGATAATTATTGTTTAGATAAGGGAAAATAAGATATTTAAGGATAATGATAAGAAAGAAAATTGTAGAGGTTTTTGAGTATGTACTTGAGATAAAAGGTGTCGACTGATAAGATATTCGAAATTACTATCATCTGCTTTCGTAATATTTCCTTCTACATTTGCAAAAAATTTCAGCAAAATTTCTATTTTTAAGAATCAAGGACAGAGGCATTCACAATAACCCCTCGTTTGTCGTGATTAATTGGCTGCACAGAAATTTGAGTTAAGCATATCGTATTATACCTATATTAAACCTTAAAAAAAAGAGTACCGCTAACCATAAAAAAGGGTTAGATTCGGAAGCCTTTTTTGCTTAAATTGAAGAATAAAATATGCAATAAGAAAAATTGATTTCATTTAAATCAAATATTTCAGGAAATATAAGAAAACATTTATGAGCAGTTATTAATTACTTAGCAGCAACTAAGATATCTTTGCCACTTGAAATTTCTTGGCCATTTGCAGAATTTTCTAAACATACTAGGGGTATTCAAATAGTGCTTGTTTTGATGACAGATGGTATTGCAATGGCTAGTTGGTGTTACTATTGTAAGCTGTCATCCTTTGAAAGACGCCAGAACAAAAATTTGACACTGATTAAAAAGTTAATTTTGATTTGGAAGCCACTTGCTACCAAAACAAAACTGATGCCGTTTCGAGTTGTCGAGATCAATTTGCATCGAATTGTGACCTTCGATGAAACCTGCATTCATCATCATAAATCGAAAGCCAAATAACAATAAAAACAATGGGTTGTTTTAGGGGAATATGTTCCAAAGAAGACGAAGACGGTCTCATCTGGTGGAAGAATATTTTCGTAATGCGAAGGATATTAAAAAGTTTTAATCGGTAATATTACAGGGAGTAACCCCATTCCCATTGCAAATAGCCATCGTGTAGAGGAAATGATGTACGTTAAATATATCGAGACTCAGTTTTTCGCATTGGGATGGTGTGGTAGTAGGAGAGTAGGGTGTCGTTCATGCCATTTGACCAAAATTTAAAATTTCAAAGTCCATCAATAATAACTCTCGTGCTGCTTTCAATTGTGACGTTTTTTATTATCAAATTAGATCCGTTATATCCAATTCCTAACAGGGATATTTTTGAACTCCGCAGGCGTGAGTGGCAGGTGACGTAGCGGTCGGTAGGAGCGTAGATTTCGCTCTATCAGCCGTCTGTGAATGATTATGATGGACACTCATGTGCGGGTCGCACGTCTGATGGTCGATAACGATGAATCAGGCGCCGTGACAGCTGATCTAACAATCACTCTGTCCTCCCGATCTGCTGCGGCCCTACGTGGAATGCTAACATCATGACACTGAAATCTGCCACTGTCCACTCATTCTTGTCAGCATCTTCTAATCGCCGCATCGCTTCGACCCATATGACGAGCGATTCTCCGATTTGCTCAACTTGCCTCTTTCGATCGAAAGATACGACCTCTTTCAAATTCTGACAGTTGCTCGTAATGAGCTCGAATCCAGCATCGAGTTATTTTTTTCAGTCGTTGAAAGGGATCCTAAATCGCAATGCAACAGAAAATCTGATCATCAGATTGAGAATTGTTTCTTATATACATCTGTTGAGTGGGCAGTTCCGATGCGCTGTAGCTCCCGCTATTCATTCATTGGACACCAAATTTAACTCATTTGCATGTCCGGTACAAATGTCTTTGCATACGAAATTTCATTACAATCGAGCAACTCCTTCTTGGTGCGTCGTTTTTTTTTTTTTTTTTTTTTTTTTTTTTTTTTTTTTTGTTATAGATATATTTGTTTAATTTGGAATACTTGGAGGGTATAGAGTAACAAAGACCATTATCCTTTAATTGAAATATACTTTAATTCAAAAGAGCTTTGCCACTCGTTTTCCATCTAGCGAGCGAAAACAGGAACATTACAGAAACTTTTTCGAGTGGAATAAAATTTCAGCATGTCAAAGCCAATTCCCATTTTTTTTTTTTTTTTTTTAGTTTTTATTAACATCGCACTAGAAACAACACAAGGACTATTGACGACATGCCTCGTAATTTTGAACCTCGGTCAAGTGACGGGGACGACACCTCAGCTGGCCCCCCCTCTCCTAACATCCACACCACGCCAACGGGAGGACTTTGGGCCCCGACAGATTTAAAGTGCATCCGTCCTGTCTACACGGTGGGTCTTCAGCGGCCAAGGATAGAACTCGCGACTGAACGAAAACCGCAGACCACGAATCCGAAACCATGACCTCTAGGCTACCAAAGAAAGCCTAGCGAATCATTAATATTAACACTCGATTATTGCTTTTAGTCCGAAAATTCTAATTTTCTATAGTTCACGATCAATAACGACGAATGAAAAATAGAAGTTGGGGGATGGGGAGGCAAAAATTTGCAGATAACAGAAACGGGCGTATTGTTAGGGAAGTGTAACGCGGGATAGACACACACAAAAATTTAAAAATTTTAGTTACAAACACGTACTTTTTTTACATTTTCTGATCGAATTTGGATAGAAAGGTAAAAGATGATTATTTTTTTACCGTAATGAAAGGAAACGTACTTCCCTTCAACTGTCCTTATACACTTTTCGCTGTCCCTACTTTATTCAAACAACTTGTGACGTTCGTATTGAAGGTTTATATGGAGCTCCTAGCCCGAATTGGGCCCTCATCTCCCATCTTGAGTTGAACCTGAATAACTATTTCCAATACCCTTTTTTAAAAATGGATGTTTGCACAGAATGAAATTAAAATGATAAATAATAAGTAATTGATATTAAATAAGTAACATTAAAGTTTAAGATTTACTGAGATTAAAATTATATAAGTTTAAGTTTACAGTATAGAATCTAGGTGAGCGAGCGGTGAGCTAGGGGTGGTAGGACTGGGGTGAAGGCGCTTGTCCAATCAGGGAGTTTCCACTCGTAACATTGAAGTTCCTACTATAATGATCAGGGGAAAGGTTCCTTTTACCTCGAAGAGGCAGAGGGAGCTCTCCTATTGGTTGTTAAGATATTGAGTTAAGGAAAAAGTATTTTTAGGTGAGACCTGTACGTGTTCGATAATTTCTGGTATAGTTATTAATTTCCTGAATTTATGGGTTTGGATGGTTAAATAAATTGATATTGAATTTCTCTGTTATGAAATTATTATAAGTTTGCAGCTTGTGAATTTTAAATGAATCTCTAATATCTTCATTTCGCATGAACCATCTGGCTCGTCGAAGCCATAACGCTCACATTGCCTTTTCCCGAATGAGGCTCAGGGTTTGTACCCAATCGCTACAGGCGATCTTTCGATCGGATCGCCTGTAGCGAAATTACGGGTTTGAAATATTACTACTCTCGAGCCTTATGACGTTGGGCTATTCGCGATTTTCTCTTCACTAACCTACAGGACTTTAATTGAGATTGATTGCTGGAAATAACAAATTATTCCCAACCAAAATGAAACGTGATTACGTTAATTAGGTGCAGGTGGAAATAAAGTGAAACAAGCTAGATAGGAGAATATATAAGCAAAGGGAAATTTAGAGGATAGAGGGTTCGTGTGATTAGCGTTGAATGTATTCCTAGCAAGAGATCGATGATATTGCGGCTACTCTCTTCTACAACAACGTTAGAAGTTAAAATGCGTTACTTAACTAGCCAGAAAGATGTCTTTTCAGCCTGGTTGGTAAGAGCATGAAAAAAAAAACGATTGGTCAATTTTTCTTCGGACCCACTAGTCCAGGGTTCGAAACAATGCTGCCGCATCAAGGTCACCAAACAAACAACTATCTCCCCCTCCTCGGAGTCGGAAAACCATCGGCCCCCGAAGTGGTGACTCAGGACTTGAACACTAGATGGCAGCACAGCCTATACCTACTGACTGCATATGCTCCCGACGCAAAACACTTGCCACTGTACGTCTAACTAAGACAAAACGCACTCAATATCACGACTTGGGATATTCCGGCTCTGGCACATGTGTCGACGAGACGCGCCACTCAACACGAGACAGCCGATGACTCAAAATGGGAACTGTCCCAAGCAAAACTCAATTCAACAGGGAGGGGATGTATATCAATTGCAGTAATGGCTGAAAAAAATCAAAAAGCAACCTTCTGAACAAGCCAATGATTCTCTTCGTATCATCACGATGATCCTGGAGAGGGAGTATGTAGCAACTCTCTTCTATAACAACGTTAAGAGTTAAAAGGCCTTACTTAACCAGCCAGAAAAGATGTCTTTTCATCCTGGTTGGTAAGAGCATGCAAAAAGCGACCGGTAAACTTTCCTTCGGACCCACTGGACCAGGGTTCAAAACAACTCTGTGGCACTCAAAGTAACCAATTAACTCTCTCTCCCTCCTCGGGGTCGGTAAACCACCGGCCGCCGAAATATCAAGAGTTTTTGCTGGTGGCAACTGTACAAGAGTAAATCAAAGTATTTTTAAAAAAGGTTTTGTTTATATATATAAAAAAAAGGCTATATATAAAAAAGGTTTTGGTACGAGTGTATTATTGTAATAATATTTGAATAGGTGCATTAATACATGGGCCTCCAAAGAGAGTGAAAATTTCTTATAATTGATAAATAAATAGTTGTGTTAGACTTGACTGGTATGTCCTTGCGTAGATTATTGACTTTTAGAGTTAGTTGTATTTGACTGTATTATGGCACAAGAGTTGGGTAGAAGAAGTGGAACGTCACAAACTCAACTTTCAATTATACAAAGCAAAGTTCATACATAAATTGAAGTGTAGTGGGAGAGAGCAAAATGGAGACTGCAAGAAATAGGAATTAATAATACAATGTGGTTTTAGTAATAAGAATGGTCTTATGTGATGTGCGCGGAAGTCTTCTGGTGGGGTTTGAAGAGATTGGGACTCAGCGCTATCGGAGCTTTCGCATCGTATTCCGGTAAGCGTATTCTTTAATAGTACTCGAAGGTAGTGACTTAATTGTGAAGAGCCTCCCCCTTATTTGAGGATTAATAAAAAGAATTGGATATAATTGACTGTTTTAATTATTTCGTCTATGTCTGTGTGTGAGTGTAAGTTTGATCCAAAGTTGAAATGAAGATCTTCAGATAAAAGTAAACTTTAAAATGAGAGACGAGATGGGTCAAAGAATATCGTCACAATATCAGTTTTTTGAGGTTTAGTTTTAATACTTGTATTTTAATTGTTTGTTTTTTTTAATTTTGAATATGATTAATACTACACAATATAACTGTTATCAAAGAAACAATATGACACAAGTATTACATTTAAATGGAAGCATTTGAAAAAATAAAACATGATCAGTGATATATTGAATATTTGATCAATATCAAATTCAATTTAAAAAAAAAGAGTGGCTTTTAAAAAAAAAAAAAAAAAAAAAAAAAAAAAAAAGATAATTTCCCCTAATCAAACAACTGAATTTACTCAAGGTCTTTTTTTTATACCCTTTCACACTACAAAAAATTCATTGAAAAAAATATTTTGATAGAATGCTTGTGCTAAATAACATTTAATTATGTGTTCAAAGCAATACAATCAATTATACTGGGAGTTTACCAAAGAATATCTCAACTTTGAAGAGCCACTCTTACAAAACTAAGAGATTTACAATCTTTTTGAACTAATTAAATTAATAATTTAAATTTATAAAATTATAAATGTTCAATGTCACACCATCACCACAGAAAACAAATGATATCCAGTGTACAATAATGTGGATTGAACGCAGGACAACAATCGAGATCTATCTCCCTGCAATTTTCGTCTTTGGGATTACTCAAACGATCAAGTTCTTTTCTTTTTCTCCGCTTCTGCCTGCGAACAATGCCTTATTGAAAACGCCAATAAATGCAACCATTCAAACTGTTTATCAAACATGTTGAAAACAATGCGGGATGAGATCTATTATCGACTGGATATCATTCGTGTTTTTGGTGATGGTCACAATGAATATTTATAGTTTAAAATGTTGTTTTTAACTTCATTTGTCCAAAAAGCTTGTAATTTCTTAAAGTTTGTAATGTAGCACTTCAAAGTATGGATATTCTTTTGTAAATGCCCTATATCAGAAGTGGCCAACTATTTTATATACCATGCGCTAATTTTTTGATAGACGAGTTTACATGCGCCTTATAACTCGAACACTTTTTATATTGGCTTACGATAAAAGGATAGAATCTGCTTCTCTTAGGGAAGAAAAAGGAATAACTGAGTCACACACTTAAATTAATTAATTCACGCCAATTTAGGGAAGCACCAATCCACAATAGTTATAGGAATAATCTCCTGTACGAGAAAGGGGGATCTTTTCATGACTTCATAATGGTGCTATAGCTGCCAGAGAGTTTCGTTTGGTGAAAATAACTCTGGACTACAATTGTTGGCACAGAGAGCGTGATCAGCTGAGAATAGAATTTGTTTGTTCTCCCTTTTTTTTAGTCACATAACCTTTTTGCAACTCATACCAAATAAGAAACTTAATTTTTTCTTCAATTTAAAACTGATGCTGTTTTTCTAGTATCTATTAAAATCATGTGTTCTATAAAAACAATGCCAAACAGTTTACCTGGTGAATTTGCTATAAATAATAATTCATCTTCCCACTGTTCCTCAAATTCATGCGTCGCTATCACTTTCTGAGCTTGTTTTGCTCCTTTTATTTTACACTGTACCGGATAAAAAGAATTAAAAAATAAAATAAAGTACAAAACTCTCAAAAAATGCTGAAAAAGAACAAATATATTACAGTTACGTACATCGTACACAAAATAAAGAACACACAAACACATGAAACGCTCTCACAAAAAAAAAAAAAGGTTTTCCAAACATGACACTACGATAGTTCCCTCAGAATTGACTGAAACTCCAGTTGTAATCATCCAATGCGCTACGGTTTAGCCACCCCTTCTCTATATAATAAAATGAAAGATATACAATGCAAAGTAAATTTTTCTCGGAGTCATGTTTCATCTATCTGTTTTAAAACAGCTTTAAGCATTTTTGTTTCCCCCTGGCATATGCTGCCACACAATCATCCACTTTAGATACCCAACTACAGAGCACATGATACACGTGCTGCATTGGTATTCACTATTTGCTGTGGAGCTTCTCGAAATGGTTACCGCGACGAAGGAGTCTAAGAACCATGTTACTATACACGGTATTGCGTTTTGTGCATATTTCTGCGTAGTCATTTGTTTAATGTTAAAGAAATGGAAGATAATTAGATAATAAGATAATGGATACATGCAAATATTTGTTTACGACCCCTAGTTTAAATCAGCAAAAATGGAATTAGAACTTAATTTTTTTAGGCACGGGAATAACCACGCGCCCACCGAGCACCCTTTTTTAATCGTTGTCACTAATTATGATGGGATTCGCCTTACAATCGTTCATTTTTACTGAAGTAATTAGAAATGGCTATCGATATTCACGAAGACGTCGTATAAGTCCATCTCATCTTGATATTCTATTAATTCTTTTTTTTTTTTGTGCTATAAGTAAATAAGAGAAAGGATCATTAGTGTTTAGAGTTATGCTTTTTCTTTTTAGCTGGTGTCTTTGGTTAGATTTCTCTTGATGACCATATTCTTAGTGGTATGCATTCACATTTTCAGAACCACTTGACTAAATTTTATTCATTCGGCCACGGTAGCCTAGTGGTCATGGTCGTGGCCTCGCAGCTGGGGGTTGTCGTCGATTCGAAGGTTCGAGTCATGATGCCACTTAAGACCCGACGTATAGCGAGGATGATACACGTTAAATCTGTCGAGGTCTCATGTCTTTTCGTTGGCGAGGTGTGAAAATTTAGCTAAAGTGTTGGTCTGGTCACTTGACTGAGGTTCAAAATTATGAAGTTCGGGCCAATAGCCTTCGTGTTTCCTCTCAGTGCAACATTAATAAGCAATCAGCCACTCTTCATTCAGTATTAGTGCACGGTATGAATAATTAATGTGTTATTAATATTCGTACAAAAAATTTTGAACAGTAATTGGAGAAAGAGGAGTTTTCGCATAATAGTCTGTACATTTACTCATATTTTATAGACACAAATATAACAATCAGATATGGGTGATTAGGAAGGAAAATCATACCCCCCCCACATAATTTTTGGGGGGGGAAATTAATTTTGTATTCCATTTCAACCGCCTAGAACGAGAAATTAAAAACAAAACATTTGAATTCATCTCATTGCTCTATCATCTAATTAGCATTCCTTTCATTTAATAATTATCAAATTTATTTAGCTAAAATATGCTTGAAAGGCAATGCAGTGGATAGCGGCATGGTTGTTAAACTAATACATACAATAGCAAACCGTTTTGAAAGCACCTTAACAAATAGTGTAAGGTGTAGCATGTATTGTGAGGAATGGTAGCCAAATTGGATGAATGCGTGGAAATGTACGCCAGGTGAAAATAAAGGCACCCAACACTGTTTTAAAACAGAGAGACGAAACATATGACTCTAAGAAACTTATTTTATACATAATATATTTTTTTATGAATAATAAAATTAATTGAATTGCTTTGAACACCTAGTTAAACGCCATTTAGCTCAAGCAATCTGTTAGAGAATTGTTTCATTCTTTCTTGCACATTTTGCAATGTAATGGTCTATAACAGACGACCTTGAGTTAATTCGCTGATTAGATTTTGGTAAATTATCATATTTTGGAGTTTATTTTAAACAAGCCATACTTTTTTAATGAAGTTATCTCTGGTCATTTGAAAATTCTCGAAATACTTCTATTTCATTCCGATACATCTGTTATATTGTTCCTTTGATGAAAGCTATATAGTATAGAATTAATCAAAATTTAAAAGAAAAAAAAATTACGCACGAGTAAAAATTAAAACACAGTTAAGTTGGCATAAACTGTTAACTCTTTTACTTCTCTGTCCAAATTCATTTAGAAAGAGATAAAAATATTTTATTAACTTTTTTAAAATTTTATATGTGGGTCTACCCTCCTCCTCTTATGCAGTCGAAATCCCTGTTATTTTTTGCTGTCTGTAAACTTTTTGCCCTACCCCATTCCTAATTCCCAATCGTTGCCACTCCTTAAATTACAACTGCAGTATGTTTTTTTTTTTTTTTTTTTTTTTTTTTTTTTGCTACTTTCACAAGTATATTATTTCAAATCATTCATTTGTTTTTCGTATGCACTTCTAAATTCGAAATATTTATTCCAAAATCAACTATCTCTACTAGTCCAGTTTTTAAAGCGAAAGAAAAAGGCAAATGTGTGTAATAGTTGCTAATGATATGTAATCTTTTTAATTACACTATAAAAGAATTCGAACGAAAAATTTACTCCATAAAAGAAACCCATCTATATACAATCACCCTATCATGTCCTTTTTATTCTTAGTGCTAAATGCGGGAGTGATAAATATTATAGCATTCTACTACTTATCTTTACGACCCGAAATAAACCAATATAATCCGAATTGTTTTCCGATTATTTTTATATTTAAGAACATCTGTTCTTAGTATTCCGGAAGATTCATTTCTACATCTACACTACTAGAAGAAATCGTTATCTTTGATTATAAATAAGTCTGCTGAATCCAGTTATTTGCACAGCGGTTTTGTTTAAAGTGTCTATCGGTCCCCAAACCATATCAGGCTCATGATTTCCTCTATCAGCCTTGTATTTTTTTTTTTTTTTTTTTTTTTTTGAACATGAAAAAAAGGGAAGAAAAAGGCTGAAATAGGAATATTTAGGAAAATTTACTACCGCATTCGGTGTTTTTTTTTTTCAAACGAACACGGTGGTAAATTTTTAAATATTCTCTTTGTACATTGCTCTAGGCAAACTAAGAGCTTTAAATTATTTAGTCTTCTAGAAAAAAGGATAAGCAAAGAAATTCTCCTGAGTAATGTAATACCAGGAACTCTCGAAAAATTATTTACTTAAAGATAGCAAAAAGGATAAAGGCAGGGGGGAGAGAAGCTGCCTTTTTCACTAACTTGGCAAAAGATCAGAATCATTATTTACTAAAAGGAAATGTGTGTATATCTTCGTAAATGTACTTTAAAAACATCTACACGGCAGAAAATCGTCTTGGACTTGGTATTCTAAACATTACTTGCCCAAAACAACTTATTTATTTTTAGTGTAAAATTTACAATCGTTCCCCTTTTACCCCATTTTCTTTTATCTATATTGGTATACTAGTTAGAAACCTCGAAGTTAATATTTTTTAAAAATCTACTTAGCATTCTTTTGAATTTTAAAACAATTATAAATGTCTAAAATGCTTAATTAAAAATATCTTATTAGAAAGAAAAGCTTTTAAATTTAATTACATTGTTTTGACTTCATTAATTACTTCAAAAGTTGGTAAATCTAAAGTATAATATAATAATCCGTCATTAAGAGCTAAACTGTTTCTTGTACAATTTTAACGATTCCTTTTGTTCATATATATTTTTTATTAAATTTAGATTAAATTAATTTCTAACGATTAAAACATTTTCTTAAATCTAAAAATAATCAGATATATTTACATCGTATGCCGGTATATATATATATTCCGTATAACTTTTCTTATTATTTTTCCTTATAATTGTCAAAAAAGTAAATTTATGATGTCATAAAATAGGCCAAAATTAAATAAAGATCCGACTTTTGAAGAAAAGCATTTCCTCTTCTAGTGTTATTAAATTGATATTTTTTGAAAACCATAGGAAAGGTTTTATAATTGAAATTAAACTAAAGAAAAATAATCCTATTAAAAGAACAAATGAAAACATATAGAAGTCAGAAAGTTGCATTTAACATACCAAATCACACACATATACACACACGCGCGCAATATTAATATAGTAATTTAAAGTTTTTATAACTTGAAAATCAAAAGTTTTTCGAGTAAGTTTGCATATACATAATATTTTTCGCTGAAGCAATACAATTCTTTTGTACATTTTCAAAAAATAAAATATATTGCTCAATAATTTATAAAAATATTTTACAGCAATAACTTTATGCCACAAATTTAATAATAGCTCAGCGAACTGTAGCTTTTTCTATACCAGGGACGTTGTTATTGAAAGAAAAAATTTATCTTTACTTTCTTTACAAAATTAAACAATGGATATTATGCGAAGCGTGATTCAAAAGTAATGCCTCTTTGGTCATATTTTTTTTATTTGTTACCCTATTTGTACATTTCATTTTGTACTCGATTTCCATTCAATTTTCCCATGTTCGGGAAAACTCGTCGGAGAAGAAATACGGTGGTTGTTGCCGACTTCACGCTGCAATAGAAGCGAAAGGGATGTCCACTAAGTTGTTCTTTAATCTTTGAAAAGAAGTGCAAGTCACAAGGTCAAGTGCAATGACGCCTCCAGTTTCAACCTCATTTCCATGGAAGGTCTCCATCTTCATTTCTATCACCATACCGACGCGTGGTAACAAAAAACATGCATGTATTACGTAGAGAATATAAGTAGCTTATATAGAGCAATACAAGTGACAAATAAAGTTATAGCTATGGAAGTATTATTTTTAAATAAGTTCTCATAATTATGATTTTCATTTCTATCATTACGCTGCAATTTATTCAACTCACCCTATTTGGACAACGCAGGTAGAAAAAAAGAAGGGAAAGCTTGTGGCTCTCTTGCTGTAGATGAAATAATCAGGTTTTTTGAACTGAAAACAAACTGCTGAAAGGAATAATAGGTTTTTATGGTTCGAATGCAGTTTAACCCCCCCCCCCCAAAAAAAAAAAAAAAAAAAGATTTTTGTTGGCGATAAATCACCAAATTTGGTAACTCTAAATTTTCGCGTCAAACACGGCATCCCTAAAAGTTTACCTTTTCACTTGCCAGTTTCACGTTCGCCACTTTGTCGATTTTCGAATTCACGCAAGTGTTGTGTTAAACCGATTTCAACGCCATAGTTGCTTCATATCTCTCTGAACCGAATAAATTCTTGAAATTGTATTAAGGTTGTCATCGTCTGAGCCAAAGACTGTAAGGCAAATTCAGAATACATTTTCAGACAGCAAAAAAAAAAAAAAAAAAAAAAAAATGTTCCAATATTCATGAAAATTCTTGACTTTGTAATTCATACATCCATTTAGGCTTAAATGCAGAATATGTCCGGATAAGTTTTGCTTATCGTTTTGACCAATTTAAAACGTTTTAAGTATAACGTGGCAACTGACATATTTGAAATATCTCATGAAAACCTTCATCCCTAAATTTTTAAAAAAATGGTGCCAATTTGAACGTACGCTGCATCAGCTACTCCATTTATTACACTACGTCATTAAAATTTAGAAATGCAAAATAATTGTATTTCCTAAAATATACTTTGTGAAAAGCCTATTTAGCATTACCGCAAAACTGGTAAAACGTGGAACATATTTTAACTATACAAGAAAAAATAGTTTGACTCGAATATAAATTATACGATCTGCTTCTTTCTATAGAATATTGACTCGAACATAAATTATACAATCTGCTGCTTTTTATAGAATAGCGGTGTCGGAATATTTCGTTAATGTTAGAGCCTTTTTTATTTGGAAAAACATGCCAGACTTATGCCCTATTCTTTGACATTACGTGAATATAACTTTAATTTCTTACAGAAAAATTCAGGATTGCAGTGGCCTGGTTGGTAGGATAATGTATCCGTAACTAATAGGTCGCAAGTTAAAGACCTAAATATTCCAAAGTCTTGTGTGACTGGGACTGTTAAATATGATCTCATTCTAAGTCCTTACTTTACAGAAGTATACAAGCGGATAGAGAAATCCCAGCCTGAAATATAAACTTCATGCCCTTGACTATGGCACTTAAAATTAAAAAAACAAATTGATATTAAATGAACCTTTGAATGAACAAAAATAAGCAGCATGATACAATTAATTTATGCTGAAAATTTCGAATCAAAATTCCAAAATGTTACAGAAAATATCAAGATTCAATGCTTAAAAAAAAGATTTCTTTTCAGTACTATATTTCATTTCTTCTTTCATACTTGCAGTTATTGAAAAAACTGAATTACAAAAATGGATTGAACTTACAATTTGTTAAGAAAAATGAATATTTATACGTATTCTTTGTAAAATATACCTCTCTTCTTATATTAGGAATATAAGATATATAATGAAGATGCCTTATATATTCCCAAGTTGATGCCAATTATTGCGCAAGTTAAATTAAAAACTATTGTTAATCGAAATGTTTTCTCTTAACGATTGTCAAAAGTAACAATATACTAAGAGATATACTGAGCCCCCCACAAAAGTATTAAAATTGCCAAATTTGTCAAAAAAAAAAAAAAAAGGCCAAACTTAGCATATGGTCACTTAAGGTATCCGTACACCTTTAAAACGTCATTTTTGTCAAAATTTTCGATTTCCTATTAATTTTAATGTCAGCTTAAAATGTAAACTTTTTTTTTCTTTCTAATAGTGTTTGAATTTTTCTTATGCCTTATTTAGAGAACTTAAGTTACAGGGATTTGAATTTTACTCGGTAACTAATTTTTAATTGCATTTGAAAGTTTGTTTTTGATTTTTCTCACAATGAGTTTTCTCGACATATTCACATATGGCAACGCAGATATCAGAAAAAGTTATGAACCAAATTAATTTAAATTCTTCAAGTATCCTCCTTGTACAGTTTTTAAGAATCCCTACTACTTTCATGGTTGTAAAACTGATAAGTTTTTAGAAACAAAAATGTAAATCATGTAATATTATAACTTTTTCTTGATTTTTCATTGTTATATGTCTTGAAACGCAATAGAAATTGCAGTAATATGATTTTCATCATGAAAATAGTACCAGCTCGTAAAAATGTTGCGGTGAATAAGATCAAATTTACAGAATAATGATATTTTTGTTTACTTTTGAGTTATGAGCGTTATTCTGATAGTCAATTTATGTACTATTTCCACCATGTTTCCACTACAATTTTTTTTTTTTTTTTTAATTAAAAGCAGATTTTTAAATGTATTTTTCATAGTTTTGGTTTATATTTTAGCATTAAAAATATTTTGATAGCAAATATCAATGTATTTCAAATAATTTTCTCCTAAGGTGTACCTACACCTTAAGGCACTTTTTCTTATATATTTTTGACTATCATCTCTAATATATGTATTTATTTATATATAAATATATATATTTGCTGCCAAATACATTTTATTCTGCATATTTTATAAAATTTCTATGAATCGTGATATTTTTGGAACCTAACCTCCGTCTTTATGTCTCCAAGAATGACCTGTGTACCACTCATTTTATCGCTCATCGCCATCGCGTGTCCTGTCCACACCCTGTTACATTACGCACAGCGGTTAGTGACTTCTGTGTCTCAGGAATATCTCAAATAAACTTCCCGTGTTTCTATTTTTACAAAATATGAACTAACGGTGTAAACTTTGCTAAAATGTGATGAGTAGAAAATATCCGTGATCTTAAAAGCGATTTCAGGAAGGTTGGCTTGAATTTTACGTAATGCGAATATCTAAACTTTGAATGCATAGAAAATGATAAATTTCCAGGTACTGAGGAGACAGGATGTCTATATTTGATCTGAGAAGTATTTGTACAATGAACAAACTATAGCAATTCATATACAGCTGATTAAAGAACTGAGATGAAGTAATTTTTTATATTTTATTTTGACAGCAGTCCAATCACGGATTTCGCACCTATCAGCAACTAATAAATCCTAATGGAAAAGAGAAAATGATTTAAAAATGAGGACTAAAGATGATCAAAGTTATTTTTGACAGAAGCAACTTCGAGATATTTTTAATAAAAAGTTATTTGAGATATTTTTAATAAAAAGTTATTTGAGATATTTTTTTTTTTTTAAAAAAAAAAGGAGGGGGAATGTCGTATTAGTGGCACTATCAATCTACATTTTCATACCAAATATTTTTAAAACAAAATAACATATTCAAAGGATGGGAAAATGTTTTATGAGTTAAATGTAGCTCTTCCAATGGGGTTCCCAGTTTCTTTTTATTCTTTAAGAAATTTTCTCTGTAGAAGTCGAAATTTAAAGAAAACTGCTTGTCGTCTTATTCCAGTTCTTTTTATTGTGAAATTTAGTTATCCACAATATAGCTCGTGAAATCGAAATATCGCTTACAGTTAACCAATTATTTCACAGAAACGCTACAAACGGCTTTTCCAAATTTCACGTTAAATTTCGAAGCTTCGACTAAAGATTCTTCATTAAATGTTATATTTCTTATTAAGGCATTTTTATTACATTTTAGTTTTTATTATTAAAATTTTGTAATTTTTTTTTATTTCCTTTCTGTTAATTACATTTTTTGTATACGTAATCGTCACACAGGACATAACACTTGCGTATATATAGATTATATAAATATTTCGATTAAATTAAATTAAAATTTATGTATTTAATGTTGTTTAACTATGGTGTGGCTCTTTATAATACATATAACAAGCCAGCGATAAAATTCCCTTCAGTGATAATTTTTTTTTAAAGGAGAAGAGACATTTGAAGAGATTTCGTCACACTCCAAGAAATGCTTAAGCAATGATCCCGCGATATTGGCGATCATTTTGGGAACTTGAACAGAAATTTGGTAACATAATGATTCTCGAAAATGCGGGAATCTTGTCAATGTTTCAATTAGAGAAAGAGATGTGGATTTTTTTTTAAAATTTTCCCTGTGATGTCACACCTCGCTGAAACAGCTATAAATATAAAGAGATGCGAATCTGTCGGGAATTGATTGAGTGAATCTGCCAGGTAGCGGCCTGTATCTGCTGGGACTGCCGGAAGCTGTCGGAGTTTGTTTCAAGTACAAAGTATTATTTCAGAAGTTTGTCTATAGTACGAACTAGTAAGTTGGCGAGCTGAACATCTTGAAAGCTCTGTTACTTATATTAGAAGAGCTAGTTTGTATCTGTTTGTGTTGCTTATCTGTACAAGTGTGTATGCTACTGCGGTGTTAATCCGTCTTTGCTATATGTGCTTAGTCTCTTCCTGAATATGTATGAATAAAATATCACTTACTATTATCCTCCATTTTTTGGACTGATTTCCAAGCACGTACTCGGAATCTAATTTTTGTAACAATCCAAAAACCAACATGCGGCTATCATTTGACCTCATGCATGATCACCCCTGGCTATTCCTCTAAACAATACTCAAATAAAATAATGTTCTTACCATTGTTAAAACAATCTGCATGAAAACAAAGTTTCAAAGTTATACATTTACTATACAATTTTGAAGCCAATTCTCTCAAAGAAAAATTTAGAGAAGTCACACTTGATTTAATTATTTTAAACGTTTTTATGAAACTATTGCATTTTATTTGATTCCAGATTAATAAATAATCTCCAAAGTTATTATTTGACTGACTCTCATTTCAAGAGCCTAATTGATGCATAGTACTTGCCAAACCTTTGCAGAAACAACGGATAGAATTTTCGAAAATTTTACACCTGAAGTTATCTTGATGGTAAAATAATACTCCCTGTGTCCCGTCATAATATTGGTAAGAATTGATGAATTAAATTTCTCCTATAGCAATAATATCAAAAGAAAATATAAAATGTAAACTAGATTAAATTAACTAATAAATTAAAAACTAATTAATTAAAAACTAGTAAATTAAAAACTAATAAATTAAAAACTAGTAAATTATTTAACTAATAAATTAAAAATATTACACCTAATTTTTATTTGAGTGTTCAGATGGCTTCTGGATTCTTCAATAATTTCGCTACTGCATTTTGAACTTGTAGGTAGGATTTCTTGTCAGCGAAGCTTTACTTTTACTATATGCGTTAACTTAAAATTATTGTAAACCGTCGTTCTTCGTTGTTCCCAGAATAACTTGTTGAAGTGTTTATGGATTTCTCTTTTTTAAGAATTCGGAATAACGTAGATTTGGAGACTTCTACGGCGTGAGAGGCTGATCTTATGGTTCCTCGGTAATTTTCGCATTTTCCGCCCCCGGGGCCCCCCCCCCCTTCAAAGAATCAACATAAGCATAAGATTCATCTTGACAATTATTTTCGGAAGCACGTTTTCAAATTCTTGATATGGTCATTCTATTGCGTTTCTATTGTTTTACAGCTAACGTAATTACACCTTTCTGCAAATTTTCGTTTTTCTTTTGATGTATCAAGAGCTGGACAACCCCAATTCTATTTTCATTAAAAATATCTCTTTCCTGCCCGTTGTAAAAGTGATTTTTAGTAAATATCACTTTTACGATGGGTTTATATTCACTTTAAATAAAACAACTGATTTCATTTTTCTTTTAGAAGTTAATGAAACGTGTTAATTACATTCATTCAGTCATTTATAACACAGTTTTGGTTAACTTTTAGCAAATAACATTCATACCAATTTTGTACAACTGCGATAAAAATTGTGTGACAGCTATTAAGGGAGTCCCATTTTTATTTTTTAGCACTATAATTTCGCCGTTTGTTTTTGACAACTTGAATAAGTTACCATGGCAATAGAAATTGGTTTTATATCTTATATATCTTACCCTTTTTAGCCATATATAAAACATGTACTATATTAAAGTTAGTTCATCGTTTGGTTTGCAATTTCATCATTTCTTGACTTTACCCTTATTTTTGAAATTCATAATTCCTAAATTGCAAGAGAATTTTACGTTTTTATTCTGTACTAAGAAATATATATATATATTTGAAAAATAATATTAGGTTCTTAAGATAATTATTAATTAAATTATTTTGGCTCTTAAATTATTTTCTTTATCACTTTCAGAGGAAGAAACTAGTTAAAAATAATATTCGATTAATTCAAAACACTACATCTAATACATTATCACCCAATTTAATTTTCCACTAAAGTAATTATTCCCTCGTTTTTAAAAAGTAATTCTTGGAAAACTTTGATTAAATCTTTTAAAATATTTCACTAAGGAAATTCCATCACATCAGGTAAGGCTCATTGTCATGGATTCAGATACCTATATCTTCATCATTTGATGGAGTGAGTGAGTGAGAGAGAGAGAGAGAGAGAAGTCTTTGCATATATTGAACATGAATATATCAAATAATATTACATAAGATTACATTACTATTACATTTCTGAAAAACTAGATGCCTGAATAGTAGGAGAGTTTCTTAAGGGCTGGAAATTTGTCGATTCATATATGATAATAACCAACAGAAAGTTGGATAGTGAAAGAAATCAAATTGGTTTATTCAGATATTCGAATCCTCAAAATTCAATATCTATATTATATCTGTGGCACTGGTCCTTACCCACGTTCGAAGCTAAAGCTTTATAAATTCTAATTTTTCTGATCTTTCTGATCTGAATCCAAATAAATACAAAACTTCTGATCTAGATCCCACTAAACGTCCGTTCACAGATAATTACTCCACACTTATACCGTATAATCAGTCACTTTTTTTTTTTTTTTTATCTACGCAAGCGCTCTCAGGTGCTTACATTCTTTAGGGTAGGTATGGGCATCATTCGAGGTACCTTAGTGCTCTTTTACCTCTTCATGGGGTTTACTGTCTTTGGTAAACTCGTGTGATGCCCCCAAGAGATACCCTAGCGATATATCGCTATTTTCGACCCTCATTCTTGACAATCCTTTTTAACTATATTTCCCCTTCTTTAAACGTCTACACCAACGTCTTCGAAAACAATTACACCTTGTTTGGCACTGCATGGCCACATCTGCTCATGTGCCATTAAATTTCACAATCACTCACTCACACTATCTGCATAAACTTTCTTTCATCTTCGTTCATCAAATTTCCAATATTTAACTTTTACTATTTATAGTTTATAAACGCTTTGTAACTAATCTTATTTTCTTCACTATGCTCAATAGTTCTATACCAATTTACATGTCATGGTTCATTTATTGGAGGGGGGTTCCCAAATCAAATAGCGTCATAAAAGTCATATATATATATATATATATATATATATATATATATATATATATATATATATACTATATATATATATATATATATTGTCTTTATATTTTCTTCAGGTAAGTACGACATCATATTGAGGCACCTGTTGTTGGGATTCGTTCAACATTAATATTAAAGATTCGTTAAATGTAAAATCTTTCGAGTTCGCTCAATGTCTTCCTAAATCTTTATGTTAATCGCCCAGGTAGCAAGCTTCATGTATAAAAATGTAGAAGTCTATCATGTTTAGTTAATGGAATAAAAAGAATTTGTCCGAAGAAGATTGCTTGTTTTTTACGTTCGTACTTTATTCGTGATTATAAATAGTTCAGTCTAATATTTTACTTTTACTTAGATATCTTTACTTAATACGATAGTTTTCAATCTAGTGATCTTTTTCTTTCCTATGGGGTTTACCGTCTTTGGTAAACACGGGTGACTCACCCCGGGATGCCCTCGCGATCCTTCTCTATTTTCGATCCTCCTTCTTGTCAACCAATTTGTCTTTTTTTTTTTCGATTTTTCACGTTCAGGCCACATTTAAATCTTGCTTGGCGCAGCCTAGCCACATCTGGCTCTTACACCAATAACCTTTACATTCACTCACTCACTCTGTCTTTATATTAACATTAGCTCTTCAATTCTTATTCAACATGATAGAAAAGTTTAAGACTTGAGGTCACAACTTATTTTTTAAGGCTTCCACCCTACTAGCCATTTTGAAAATACTCTTCTATGGAGTTTCCCCCCCCCCCCCTTCAAATCTGAACAATTGTATTTATTTGAATGCAATCAAGAGCTTCCCCAAGAATGAAGTATAAAGAAAGTTTGTGCTTTTTCTCTCAAGTTTTTGAAGGTATTTTATCCTATTTTATAATTATTCTTTGTGTGGGTTTTTAGATCTTAAAAGTACAATTTAAAAATATTTTCAATTACCGGGGAAGGGAGAACGTGGTTTCAACGAAACCTCTCTGTATGAGTGAGAGAGAGATTTCGGGTGTTCTTTTTTGCATTCAAATAAAAACAAAAGTCCAGATATCAAGAAAAAAAATACCTTAAAGTCACATTCACGAATCGAAATATCTCTATCTTAACAACAACATGACTTTTTTGTCAACTGGCAATGATTCAAAATAAAATCAATTTTATTTTTACTTACAAACCCGAATTTTATAAATAACATTGATTTTCTCCCTTTTTAAAAAAATGATATTTGATAATTTATTGATGTAAATCATTATTAGAAAAGTAAAAAAATTCTTCTTTTTATTTCAATTTATAATTTTTTTTAAAATTTGATAACAAAAATTTTTAACACTAAATAGTGAGGAACTAATACACCCGGCATTATCAATCTTTTTCTTATTAAGAGTATTTTTAATATTATCAATTTTCTAAGAATCGGTTTGAAATCTTTGGCTTGACTGTGCAAAGAGATCGGTTTTTTAACCGACTCTTTCACAGGAGAAGTTGTTCGCGAATATATTAAAAAGTTTCTGAGATGTTTAGTCCATCTGAATGATTTCATAGTTTTTTCCCCTTTTATACTCTTAGAGATTTTTGAACCAACTTCATTATTAGTTCTGAAAAGAAAAAAAAACTCATTCCCTAATTTTTTTAATGATCTTCTTTATGGATTTTAAATAGTCATTTCCTGAATTTCATAAAGTTAATTCGGGAATGTAAACAAAATTCGGAATTCTTACTTATTCCCTAAAGGAATGTGGGTGTATGACGTGGAATGATGAACCGAACGATGAACTTAGCAGCTTAAGTTGAGGCTTTTGGAAACATTCTCACTTATAATCGTTTTTGGCACGGATCAAAGTAAACGAAAACCTACCGGTGAAATCTCAGAGCGAACAGGAACATCCTTTACACACATCTTAGACCACAGCGTATATTAGATTAATTGATGATATTTTTCATGACATTTAATGAATGGTTCGGTAAGTATACCTAATATTTTGTAAATTGATTAATTGACTACATTGCTCATTTTAAACTTTCGCATGGAAAAAAAATGCAATGCTGTTTTATTTTTGATGCATAATTTATGTCTGACAAAAAATGCTTTTTTTTTTGCTTTAGAACATTAATTATATGTATAAATATTTATGTAATCAATTTTTAGCATAAAAGTACTGTTTTAAAATGACGTAGTGGCCATGTAATCCTTTCAAGATAGTTTAATTTTTATTAAAACTGTTAATGTGTGCAACGATTACGAAGAGAGATATTATTTTTATAATTTCAAGCATATTCAACTATTAACTAATTATATATAAATTTTTCTATTTTATATAATTTAATAACATATTAAATCTATACACTCAAAATTATTCAACCTCAGTTTTTAAGTGTAATTAATTGGGATTAAATTTAGTCTTGAAATATATGACTGTAGGAAAAAAGTTATTATACTAAACTAATCTGATTTCGTTTCAGCATATGCTAAATGCTTAAGTTAGTTATGTTTTGTTAAAACTAATTAATAATAATCAACAATCAACTACCATTTAAAGGAGAATTATTTTTTGATTAAAAAAAAAAAAAGCAAAGCAAGACATTTCAACTATATAGATCAATCCACCATGTACATAATTTGCCAAAGATCAATAATTAATTCTGATAATCATTTTTTTAAAGAAAAAATTTCGTGGTAAAACTATGTAAGAAAGCATTTGAGCATTTTTTTATATATATATATAAAAGGAATAATTTATTCCGAAATTTTTTTTTTTTTTTTGTCATTCTGGTAGGGTTTCCATAACACGTAATTCAGCTTTTCTAACAAAATAAAATCACGGAATTTGTTAAATTTGCGTTTAGACAAATTCTTCCTTAGAGATGTAACTTAAAATTGCTCATACGAAATATATTTCATTACTTCTCATAGACTAGATTATTTGAAGTAATTATTTTCTAAAATCACAGGAAAGATATTTCTGACTGAAGGATATTCATGAAAGGATGCTTTAAGTCGCGATCAAATAACTAGTACAGCATCTGAGCTAGAACCTTACTCTCTAAATTTTCACATTATCTAGTGATGCACTTGAAATCAGGTCGGTGTCCTCCCGATAGTGTGGTGAAGAAGTTTGAAAAGGGTGGCACCCGCTCATGTGTCTTCCTCGTCTCTTGACGAGGCTCAAAATTACGAGGTCCGTCGCCAACAACCCTCGTGTTGCTTCTCAATGCGACGTTAAATAAAAACAATCAAAAATTCACACAGCCAAATAATAAAGACTTTCAGTCTCAATGAGTCTTACGTCTTCTCTATACTAATCCTTATTACTCCGCATTTCATTTTTGATAGAAGCATCACTCCTATGACACGACAGCTTCAACCTGACATGTCATTCGCGATTGCTTAGATCAGAGGTTGGCGAACTTTTTTTTTTTTTTTTTTTTTGGCAAGGGCTGAGTCGTAACATTTGTAAGTTCGTCCGGTTAGGTAGCAAACTTGGAAGTATTTACATGGACAAGTATATATACACAACATCATCACTAGCTAAAGCAAGTTAAATTTCTTTCTTATTTTTATATAATATTTATATACATATATATAAAGTTGCAAAAAAAACCCGAATAAAATATTTCCATTTATTAATAAAAGTGTTGTAGGAGAAGAAAAATTTCGCAATAATGCAATGAATGCAACTGTTTTTTCTGAAATATTTCATCCCAATGTTTGAAATCAATGCATCCTAAAAGTAAAGTTGTTTCCTATAGTTCAACAATACATATTGATCTATATAGCAAATTTACTTTGTTTTCGAAAATCTCTCTCTCTCTTTTCACACTGGTATAATTTCTCTCTCTCTCCCACCCGAATGCAAACATAAACCTCCAAGTGAATGATTTTAAGTACTCGAATTTATACTCGGAAAAATATGTATAGAATTGGGTTAAATTTATTTCTTTATCAATAAGTTTTTACGTATCATTCTTTATCATCATTTTTCATTTCTAAGTGAAGATCCAAAAGGCTTCTCAATTGAACAGACACAAATTGATTTTGAAATATGTAAATGTCTTTAGTGCTTGCACCCAGATCCGATAAATACTACTATAGCTATAATTTGTAACCACTTGAGGAGCTATTGTTTTTTATACCCTATAAATTTTGTATCTGACCACTATTCAAAAACTTATCTTGTTTTTGCGTATATTTTTGATGTCTGCTTTCACAAGTAACGAACTTAATTTTCAAAAATACGTCCTAATCAATTCCGCTTGAATTTTTTATTGCATTGAAATAAAATCCAAGCAATATATGTCCGATATCTGTTTTCACCACTAATGAACTCAAATTTCAAAAATATAATAATAAATTTCCCGAAATTTTTTTTATTGGATTGAAGTGAAACGAATATAAAAATTAAGTATTTTATTTATTTATCGATTTATGTATTTCCTAAAATCATATGTAAACTGGAATCAAGATATGACTGAAAATAAATAACATTATTCAGAATTTTAAGCTGTGAGCCTTTTTTTTTTTGCCTCAAGAATTTCAAACTACATCTTTTTAGTTTGGTCTCTTTCTTGGAATGTTTTGGTGTCAAAGGATTTCACAATTGTTTCACTTTTATTAGTCACCTAATGGGTTATTATTTTAGGTGGATCACTTTGGCGTACCAGATCCCTTTTCAATTTATTATCGTTTGCTTCAATTTTAATTACATTTATCTTAAATATATTCAATTTAATAATTTATCATTTACCTTAATTTCAATTACGTCTAACTAATAAAATATTCAATTTAAAATATTATGTATAGTTTCCTTTAATTTTAACGTCAGGAAAGTATACTATTGTTCATTTCTCGATATTTCATTGTTTAAATGTTACATTTAATTGAGTAATTCAATATTAATTATAAAAAAAAATCTCGTCATGGTAGCTAAATCTGTTCTTTGCAAAACTTTGCATTGGGCATTTTAATTTTTGTTGCAATTGTTTCATGTTCAACCAATATCAACCCAGGTCGAAGTTGGCCGAATTCTGCATTAGAATATCGCCACTCCCGACAGGGTATCTGAGTGCTCATGGTCGCAAATTCATGGCCGAAGTTGTTTCTATTAAAACGCGGACTCCGGTCTTAATACCACTTAATTTGTCCGCGTGACCGGTGTAACCTAATGATCATGGTCGGTTGTCGTTGTTTTCGTCGAGCCATAGACTCGAACCGAACGCCACTAAACTCCCGTTGAGTAGAGGTGCTGATGCACACTCAATCTGGTTGAATTCTCTAGCTATCCTGTGGGAGTAGTGCGGGAATTTGGAGAGGGAGGTATCATCCTCGTCTCTTGACCGAAGGTCAAAATTACGAAATCCGTCACCAATATCCCTCATATTGCTTCCAGGTGCGATGTTAATAAGCAATGGAATTAAAATTTAAAAAAAAAATGCTTCGTATTATGGTCCTGGTGCATGTTAAATTTGTCTTGAATCAGGTTCTGCCCTAGCGGTGTTTCCGCCCTAGCAAAAGCAAGTAATGTCGCTCCCCTCTCCCATTCTCACTGGGTTCGAAACAACTTTTATGATTCTGTTGTTTTAAGAGCCATGTTAACCGGGAAAACGAGACATATTTGAATTACGACAATTTGAATACCATTACAAATTTATGCGGAAAATTATTTTATCGAAAACAAAATTTACATTTTACGATTTTAAGTCATTGAGTGAATTTAAAATATTAAGTCTATAACAATCCCAGTTATCTCTAAAAATCCACTTCTTACGTTCAGAGTATTCTTGTAACAAATTGTATCATTTCTGCAACCAGACGATGTATAAATAAAGCATTGCTTTAAATATAACGCACTTTTGTAAGTTGAAGGTAAAAAAACTCGTTAAATTCTGTCTGCGGCTCCAATGCATTTCACAATTTACGTATAGAAATGCCCAGAAACTTGTCTATTCCTGTTACATTTCAATAAGCTTGTTAAATTCAGTCAAAATTTAGGAATCTCTAAAAGTTTGTCGATTCTTGTTGTATTTATTTTACCACTCACTTATTTTCTAGATTAGAGTAACTGAAAAAATATTTTGGCTTTCTAAGTGAGGATGTCCTCAATTTGGAATAACGTGGAAGTTTAGAGAGAGTTGAGTGTCAGCTCATGTGTCGCCTTTTTCTCTTGACTGGGGCTCAAAATGGCGAAGCCCGTCACCTTTGTGGTGCTGCTAAGGATGACGTTATTAAATAATCAATTGCCCTTGAATAACTTGAAGGCGAAGTCATAATCGTCGTTTAGGGAATGCAGATTCAAGTCTAAATTCCACCGAAAGACCATTATATATATATATATATATATATATATATAACGACTGAAAATTTTACTGAAAATTGAACCTTCAGAATTTTAGTTTAAAAAATATTCTTGTAATGTGATATGGATGTTTGGAAAATGAAGCACAAGCTCAAGTACTCATTCCTACCAATATAATTATGTGCAAAATAATATTTTCACCGTCAATAATCCGTAGAAAGAACCTTAAAATTAAAATTGGTACATAGAATTTTTTTACGTTATTAATTTTAACGATATTTTTACTAAATAATAACACTGCCTGATGAAATTTACTTTTGTATTACGGGGGTGGGATTTATGAAAAGAACTATACTTTATGTGAAATAAAATGCTGTTATGATTTAAAATATAATACATATATTTCTGTATTAGGTAAAGAATTTCCATTTCTGTTAAAAGTATTTCTTTCAAAAATTCTTTTCCGTAAGAAATATGATTTAAGTCATTGAAGATAACAGCGTTACATTACAAACGCAGTAATAAAAAAATGTAATTAAGTAAAATAATTTTCCTTTTTTAATGCTGGAAGCTGCAATACGGAAAAGATCAATTTTACAAATTTAAATATAGTCCTGTAATTTATAAAATAAATAATGGTATTTTACTGCGCTAAGCAGAATTTTCTGCTGTTTTTACGTCCTTTATTTCATTCAGTAATTAATTTTTAACATTAATTATTAGAAGTACTATTTTACCTTACATTTCTTGTTATTTCACTAAATGTTGGTAGTAATGTGAAAAAGATTTTTGCGAGACAGAAAAAACGGATATTATTTTGGCATTCGTCATACCTTACCACACATCTGCAAATCTCAGATTTATGCTAAGTAGTTATTGCTCCTTAATGAATAATTATTGCTAATTTTTTTCTAAAAAACTCCAACATGTTATTAGAATAGCATAAAATATCAATGCTTATATAGAATAAGTGTTATAAATATATTGAATACCGTTAACGTGCGGTTGAGTAACACGGGTTTTGACTATGAATCCCTCTATAAGCAATCGCTCCTGATATCACTCCTAGCCATTAAGGCATCATAAATTCTTAAGTATGAATTTCTACATTTTTCTCGGAAAATTAAATGTTCTAGTTTGAATCTGTTTTTTTTTTTTTTTTTTTTCCCAAAAAGGTTATTTTCAAGATCTCGCCGTCAGTGAGAATAGCGATATGTTCAACCATTTTGTGTTGGACAAATTTTAGGAGCTATAAAGATTTTTTCATGCTTAAGTGCTTTATGAAATAATTAAAAATATTTTCGAAAGAGAGTAAATGTCACTATTAAAGAATCATACAATTGAAGAAAAACTCAACTTATTGAACGGATTCGGAAAAGGACAAAAGCAGTAATTACTAAAGAACTTAATCTACCTGAGTCAATGCGAGGATGGTTTAAAAATGAGGATAAACTCTGTTGATAATATTGAGAAGGATAAATTGATGGCCATGAAAAGGGGCTAGGATAGCAGAAAACACCTTGACAAAGGCTTTTTTGTATTTTTGTAATTTTTCGCTCAATTCATATTAATACTTGAACTCGCAGCTCGATTATCCCGTGGTTTAGTAACCATGGATCCCATAAATAGTGTGTTAAAGGCGTTAGAATTGTATATTGTGAATGTTCTGTGCATAATTAACTTAAGAAGTTTAAAAATCATGAGATTTTAATTGTCATACGTTATGCAAAGTAAACTCATTTACTATGAATCGTAGTTAAGTGCTAAAGATAAAACTATAGTAACTTTCTCATAACAATATTAGGCGTACAGATAAGAGAGCTTTAGGTTATATACAAGCTCGAAGGGGGGGGGAGTCAATATTGTACTTATATTTCAATCTAGATAACATATATATATGTAAACTCCTGTTCATAAATTAAAGATAATGCCAGCTCCTGAAAATAAAGAATCAGAAACAAAACAAACTGGAGTTATTCATAAAACCTATTTATTATTCAAAAGATAAAGAACAAAAAAGATAGTGTATGTATGATACCATTCATAAAAACTACTATTTTTACTCCCTGGAGAGATGACAGAAACTTACCATTACATGGTTGGTATGATAGTTATTGACTTGTACGTCTTCCAGACGATTGAAATGCAGTCCATACAATGCCTAGGCATGCTGAGAATCAAATTATCGAGCTGATCTTGGAGAAGATTACTCCACTCAGCAAGTAATGCTCTTCGAAGTTCGGGTGCACGTGTGGGTGGTGGTTGACGGATTGCAACTCGTCAGCCAAGTATGTCCCACACGTGCTCTATCGGATTCAAGTCAGGTGAGAATTATGGTCATTTCATATGGATGATATTCTCAGATTGAAGGCATTCATTTACAATGTTTGTAAGGTGAGGACGGGCGTTGTCATCCATAAACACAAATTCTGTGTCCATGGCACCCCTAAATAAACGTACATATTGTTCCAGAATGATGTCCCCATAAATTTGGCCTGTCATGGCTCCAATTTGAATATGTAGATCTGTTTTGGAGCCCAATATCATTCCACCCCAAACGAGCAATCCTGCACCACCATAACGGTCTCGTTCAGCGATGTTGTCTAGGTGGTAAAAGGTAAGTCGTATTCTCCGTATGAAAGTCCGACGTGAATCAGACTGCTGGACTCGACGGGAAACATCACATAAGACCACAGTGATGATGTCCACATTGCATGTTCTCTACTCCAAACTAACCGATTGTGACAGTGAGTTGTCGTGAGCGGAACACATCTGACAGGCCTGCGAGCATATAGACCAATATGTCCCAAACGTCTGTACGCGGTTTGCCTGGAAACTGTCGTACTCATGGCTAAAGATAGCTGACGAGAAAAATCTGACTCTGCGCTCCATCTGCTTCTCTTTGGAGTTACTGCCTAATATCGGTTGTCACTCGGAGTTATAACTCGGGGGCGACCTGCACTGTAACGTCTACTGACATTTCCATCATTTTGGAATCGTTAAGAAAGCCTAGAGATGACACTTAGGGCGATTCCAAGTTCCTCAGATACTTCTATCTAAGTCTACCACATTCCAGGCGCCTGATAATCTACCACGTAAAAAATTTTCCACTTGCCTCCTTTGTGTCATAACTATTCGGTTGCGGCTCTGAGCGGCTTACAGAACACTTGAGAACAAATTTCCTTCTTTGCTATCATTTCTTTATTACCTAACCTTATATGCAACTTTCTTACACTGTCGTCAATGTGACGTACTATCGGCTTCATCTGATGGCTTCCTGTAATTTGCATATTGTTCTTTAAGTGTGAACGATAATTCTACAGGAGAAATTTTTACTCTTTAGATTATTCGATTTCCGAGTGATTTATAGACATGAGTGAGTGTGTATATATATATATATATATATATATATATATATATATATATATACATATATATACATACAAATATTAGATCCAAATCATAAAGATATCATTATTCCAAAAATACTACTACTCACATATTTGAATCTTCATTTCTTTGAATTTTGTAAGTAATTTTTATATTTTGATTTGTTGATAATTTTTAGAATGATAGATTTTATTTTGTAAATTTTATCGTTGAAATTTTTTTTGCATTTTTTAATCATTGAACTCTTTTGTAATTTGGATTTCCCAATTCAGCCTACAAGGAATTATAGATTTTATTTTTGTAGATTTTATCGCTGAATTTGTTTGCATCTTTTAATCGTGAACTCTTTTGCAATTTGGATTTCCTAATTCAGCCTACCAAGTCGCAAAGGGGGAAGGTTGGTACCATTGAACTAGTTTAACCCCGCTTAATCGGTCCTCAGCCCGATATTGCTTTTTGACTTGCTGGGTTCCATATTTTCATTTATTTTTCTTTCATTGTTACATTTCTTTCTGGATTTTTGTCTTTTTAAGTGTTTTAATTTATTCTTTCATAGATTTTCAGTATATATATATATATATATATTCACAATTAATCGGCATTTAAGAAGACTCGGTACCATGCGAGCAACTTTTTTTTTTATTAGTTATTTGCAAGAAATGTTTTACTCGCCTTATTCATCTCAGGGGCGTAGCGAAGGGGAAGGATATGGTGGATGTAACCTCTACCTCATAAGAATTTTTGTATATTGAAATTTTAAAATTGAAACTTTTTATTCTGATTTATTTTTATTTATTTATTTATTTTATTTTATTCTTTCAGAAAAAAAATTAATATTCAAAATCCCGTACTCCACATAAGCATAATTTCTCCTTGAAAGTAAACAATGAAATTAATTTTAAGATATTAATTAAAAGGGAACCCCCCCCTTCCCCGCCATATTAAAAATTTCTCGTTACATCCCTGTCTTATTGGTATACACATAAAATTCGTATTTCAGTAGGGGAAAGCCTTCATTTCAAAAGCAAACGGTTATTTAAAATTAATTTTTTTTCAAAGTATTTCAATTATTTGAAATTTCTACTATTTCTCACCAGTTTAGTATTTTTGACCAAATTTTTGTCTATTTTTTTGGATGAGTTTCTCACAATTCTGTGAATAGGTTTAGTTGTTCTACACTTTTACAAAAATATTTTTCAATTAGACTCTACGAAAAACACTAAAGAAAGAGCTACATCTCATTTTGTGAATTTTCAGAAAAATAACTGTTTACCTCACTCCCTATTCTATACTCAAAATTATCATACATATAAACAAAACAAACGGAAAAAAATTTCAAAACTTTATATTGATAACAAGAAAAAAAAAACCTGGCATTTTAAGTACTTGATCGATATGAAAAATAAAGAGCTGAGAAAAAGCAATTTAAAATGTTAAGGTCAGATATCTCTTAGTAAACTATTGAAGAAAATTTAAAGAACTTTCTAAATAAGGAGGCTAGAGGTATGAAATTTGTACATGTATGTTTGCAAAAGTCATAGAATTAAAATGAGGTAGTAAAATGTTTTTCCAAATTTTGGTCATTGTTTGTGAATTGTGTCCCCTTAATTGCTTTAACTAAAGAAATTTAACTTTTGATGTAAAAATAGCTAAAAATATTTTGTCGTTAATAAAGGTTAAAAACAATAACAATTTGAAGACGCAAAATATTTAATCACCAAAGTAATGAAGAATATAGCTATCAACATGAAAACAATCAGTCTAATTTATTCAAAGTCTTAAGCTATCGATTAAAGTTCTTGTACAAAAATCGAATTTTAGTTGACCTCAAACGGACTCGTCTAAAATTCCTCTGCCTCCAAGTTCCAAATCGATTTGGCAATTTTCCAGCTGAAGCTTGTGGATCTGCATGATTTATTTGTTCTTCACGTTGGCTTTTTAAATATTAATTAAGTTTTTTCTGCGAAAGCACGTTTCAAATATTTCTTTCATTTCCTGTCTACTCGCCATCTTGAATTCCTAAGGATAATGGAATTCTTACGTGTGTTTTCAATTTACCTCTCAATTTTAGATTACTGATTTTACTTGATCGCAATGAAAAAAATGTTCGAAGGAGAAAAAGTACAAAAGTTTTTTTTTTTTTTTTTTGAAAGACTTTTGCTTATCTATTGAGAAAACGTATTAAAATATTCCTAAGAATTTGATGCATAATCAAAACTTTAAGTTATGAAAAATGTAATTCCAGTAATTGTTTTTTAAATTAATAAGAAATTAAAGTTTTCTTGCTTATTTTTGAACGTAGTTTATTTTAATTAATTATCTATAATAATCTGTATTATTATAATAAAAAATTTCGTTATGGTCTTGTTTAGAAATCTAAAATGGCGCCGACAAAATTTATTCTATCATCCAACAAAGTATCAACAAGGAATCAGATAAGCCTATCCATCATAAAATGGGAATTTATAAACTTTTACAGCGAATGTAATATAATTTGATTTGAGTGTAATGCCTTTATTAAATTTTTAAATTAATAAGAATCACATATTTTACATTCTAAATATTACCTAAATTCCTATATCAAATCAATTAATTCAATAAATTAACATAATAATAAATTTTTATTTCATTAATACGATAAAAAATAAACTTCGAAAAATTCAAATCAGTCTGCTCCCTATTTATGAGTTTATTGAAGAATAAATAGATATGCATTAATTAAAAGATTTTTACAGATCTCTCTTATCAATATTTGTAACCTTGTTCTTTACAAACTTATGTTTAAAGTTCGACTGGATTGATGTATAATTTTCAAATATAATTCCAAGAATGAAAAAAAATAGTAAAATTGCAATTAATATAACATTAATTATCCATCTGAAAGTATGTGTTAATTTACATCTAACATCATCAACAAATTTGACATCATTAATTTCTTATTTTCATGTTGAAATAAAAACAATAAGCTTTTTAAAAGATTGTGTGTTTTAAATAATACCACAAAGTTATAGTTTTAAAATTCTTGTTTATTATGATATAAATGTTCTATACTCTGAAGAAGTAAGAATAAAAAAATATTATAAAAAAAATTACGAAATTTTTTGAACATATTCTTAAAGTTTAAATAAATAAACGGTAAGGATTTCAAATTGTTCTGTTTAGAAAATAGATGTCTTCTGCATCTAAAAAATTAAATACAGTAAAAAAAAAGTTCTATACAAAGTTTCGCAAAGAACAGATTTAGCCACCCAAAGTGGTTAAAAAATTTCTTTTTTAAATAAATTAATTTATTTTTATTCGAATCTTCCATACAAAGGTTCGTGATAGCTAAATACATTATCATACACTCCACACAATTTCAATTCAGTTTTTAAACTTCTTATAGGAAATATATCTTCGATTATAGTATTTCCACGTGTAGTATAATGTTTAGGATCGGTTTGTAATTCTAAATCAAATATTTTAAAGTCCTCAATAAGTTCTTCCTCTTGTCTATTTGCAAAGTTTATATTGAAATATCCTACAAATACCGTTTTTATTTGATCACACGAACAATATAGTTCCCGGAGGAGCGTACAAAAAAATGCCAATTGCATTTTTTCATTTAGATTGACGTAAATAATATAAGCTTTATGTAATTAAAATTACAGTAAACGATAAATATTGTTAATATGAATATATTTAAATTAAATATAATTAAAACTGAAGCGAAAGATAAATTATTGAATTGAATGTTAAAAAAGCTTCATGTAATTAAAATTAAAGTAAACGATTTCTTTTGTTAAACTGAATATATTTTAAGCTAAAGGCTCTTAAAATGAAAGAAAACAGTTGATTATTAAACTGAATATATTTTAAGCTAAATGTACTTAAAATGAAAGGAAACGGTAAATTGTTAAATTGTATATAAAATATAGATAAATTTAACATTAAGCCTATGGATAGAACCTCTAAAATTAGGATATTTGAATAATATCCTAGCTAATAATTAAAATTACCAAGTGTTTATATTTAACATTACAGCCAAGTAACATATTACCAAGTGTTTATATT
>BMAW01122076.1:417441-453321 GCA_019974015.1 Nephila pilipes | reverse complement strand
TATATTTAACATTACAGCCAAGTAACATATTACCAAGTGTTTATATTAACATTAAGTCTATAGATAGAACTGTAAAATCAGAAAATATAGTATGGAAATAAATGGTTATAAACAACCTAATTTACATATTAAAAAATTGAAAAGTGATTAGATACAAGAAGTGGTCCAAGACAACAATACTCATTATATTTGCAATAGCCCCCTGGTGGCTAATAATTTATACATATATTATAACTGTGAAATCCGATGTTTTGCTAGCAAAATGTTTTTTCGTTATTATACAGTTAATGACATTTAAGAATTTTGAAAAAATTGTTCTCCGAATTATAAGTTATATCAAATGAATAATTTTAATAATCAGATTACAAGTAATGATGTCTACAGCTGTCATTGCTAGAGTTCTGAGAATAAAATTCAGAATTTCTTAAAATTAGGTGGTTTTGACATTTTTTGGATATGGGATGAGGAGAGTAGAGGAAAGAATGAATAGTTTTTAATAAATTTTACTTTCTAATTCTGCTGGTAATGATTTCGTATTTCCACCATCATACCGTCGTGATCAGCATCAGGTTATGATCAGATACCGATTGATTTAATCATATGATGGAACTGTGAATATGGACTGTGATCGCTGTTAAATCTTTGCCAGAATAATTCGAGACCGATAGAATATTATTTATTTGTACGTGATGCGTACAAATAAATATTATGCTATCGGTCAATATAAAATTAATTTCAGACGATATTAATTTTATTCTGATTTTCATATGTTTAATTATTTCTATAAAATGCAAACGATATTTGTTAAAGGTAAATAAAACCACATTATTTTTTAATAGTTTCCTTCATTAAATGGTAACAAAAAGATTTTTTGGAATAGATTTTATTAGAGTTAGTTGTTCTAAAGAATTTGATAAAGTTAAAAAGTGTAGAAGTGTTTGTTAGTTCTCAATGGTTTTAGTAACCAGTAACCAAACAATCGCGTTTAAGTTTAGATTCCTGGGTTTAGTTGTACTTTTTGTTATTTTGTCGCGATTTTTCAATCTTGAGCTATGTAGTCTAAATTCTCTTACCAGGATTTCCGAATAGAATAAAGAGAGCGGCTGCTCATTAAATGTAGTTCAACTTCGAAAATATTTGAAGATTGAAATACCTGCTAGAATTCAAGTTGATTTCTAGTGGTAGTCCAGAGTCAGTTACTCTCGAACCAGTGTAGTAGTTATTTCTATGAATCTCTCTTCCTAATACCTCTATATCCTGTTCTTATTCACTACATTTCTTATATAATAAAACTAATTTATTAAGTCACAGTTTTTTCACAAGGTTAGGGTCTCATAACAAACATCGTAGTGAAAAACCCCGATAGTTAGTTAAAGGGAAATACAGGAAACAAATCATGGCAAAGGTTTCCTAATTTTGATAAGTCCTTCCGTTCGGCATGGTGTAGAAGTTTGGAGAGGTAGGTGCCAGCTCAGGTATCGTCCTCGTCACTTGACCGAAGTTCAAAATAACGAACTCCGTCGCCAGTAGCCCTCGTGCTGCTTCTAGTGGAACGTTAACAAAACTAACTAACCATAATTTTGACATTATTAATAAATATACTATACATACATTTCAAGATATTAAAAAATCCAAATATATTAAATATTTAATAAAGTTAAATATATTATATATTTCACAGATATAAATATGTTATATATTTCCTAGATAGAAATATTTTATATATTTCAAGATTAATACGCATACCATAGGAGAAAATATTCAAAATTTTTCATCTAAAAATAAAAATAATAAACATATAAAACTTATACAAACAATCTTTTAACAAAGAACTAAAACTTTTTTTTTTATTAATGAAAAATATACACCCTAATCTGACTTATAATGTAATACAATTCATTTTGAGAAAGCTGATAAAGGGAAGCTCTACGGTACAAAAGAGATACATTTTTAAAGTTATAAAAAATGAAAACCCCAAAGGAAGGGTAAACTTACCGATGAAAAGGAAGCTTCCGCAAGTGCATAAAATTCTATTGTGCCTCGCGTGATTTTATTAACTTCTGAAGCATGAAAAAAAGAAGAAGAAAGAAATACCAGGCATAAAAGAACACTTAAAAGAACAAATTGTCATTAATATTCACTAGCGGCTCGAGAAAGCTTTTTAAGATTACCTAAAAATAGTTCGTAGGTGATAAATGTTCATCTCAATCCTAATTAACCAAACTGATGCTTTTAAAAAGTATTTGGATCTTACGCCATAAGCTTTTGATGGCAGGACTATAACAAATTCATTAAATTTTTTATTTTCGTTTCTTTAGTTAACAAAAATACACTCCAGAACATTACAAATAGCGCACCACGAAGGGAGTTTCAGACTGAAATGAAATTTAATTTATGTAATGATACATATAAGAGATTCACTGCCACTAAAATTAAGACAATTAAATAAATACAGTATGTACAATAAAACAAATACATTGTAACTTCACTAACGAATCGGATCACCTATGCACGTTGACTGCAATACATGCCAAAACACTGAATTGATTGGACGTCAGATGTTTTTCTGAATCAAATGGGCTTACAAATCTTGAACAGCCTCTTCCAAATTATGTACAGAGTTTCACGACGGTATCTGGCTTTTCAACTGGTCCACCAATACTCCATGGGGTACAAGTCTGGGTAGCGGACCGGCCATGGAAGAGTCTGAACATGACGTATAAAGTCTTGAACTACTCGACCTGTGTACGGACCAGCATTATCTTGTTGAAAAGTTGCCCTTAAGTGGGGTTGAAGACTGTCATGATCATAACGCTGACCCGTTAAGTTACCCCGTATCCCAATTAGAATGGACAAGCTATCATTGACTATCCCCCATATCATTACGCCTGCTCTGCGGGCAGTATATCGCGCAATAGATTAGATGGAATTGTACCGTTCACCAAAGTGCTTTCACACCAGTACGTGGTTATCATTTGTCTGCAAAACGAACCAAGATTCATCGCTAAACATCACTTTTTACCAATCTGTACCGTTTCAATTCGCTCTGGATTGGCACCACTGTAGATGGAGTTTCGGTGTTAAAGGCAGTACACGAAAATGGCGCATGGATTGCAGACTCATTTTCGCAAGGCGCCTTGAAATGGTTTGATGGAGCAACTGGCAGCCCTACATCTGATTGTAATATAAATCATTGTAGGATCCACGATCGTTTGTCATGCGATCCTTCGATCCTCTTGTTTCATTGTCTTCCTGGTCGCTCCAGACCCAGTTCTCCACAAAGAGGTTCTCCACCATTTCGTGTCCATAAATCTCAACATGTTTGGAAGGCACACTCGGAACGATTGACATGACATGCAACATGGCGCGTCGACTAGCCTGTCATTTAATCATCCAGTATTAAATCTGATTAACTGTACGAACTATTTTTTCAGACATCTATCTAGCATTCTTCGCTTACTAAAGTCCTCCTACAGTCAGGATATGATCGTTAGACTTATGAATCCTCTACTACATGCTGGTTTACATAGGACTCATTTCCTGATTATTATTATGCCACTTTAGGATGTACGGTCATTCGCATTGACACGAAACTTGGACCATTTTGCATATCCGACATTTTTCAACTACTTTGCAGAGTTTCACGATAGTAGCTCGCTTCCTTCTTTGTGCGCTATTTTCACTGTTCCTGAGTGTATATTTATATTCTTATATGGGTTTTATTTGCATGGCAAATAGCACCACTTCATCACATTTCTATGATATTAATGTGAACTCGTTTATAGCAATGCAATGGGGAAATCAATTTGGGTAATGCTTCCCTCATTATAAGCATGAATCCATGAACATGAAATGGGAAAATAACACATATGAACAGAAATGAACAAAACTAACAAGGAACACCTTTAACACATATATCAATTCTCAACCGACATAGCAAAATAACAGTTTCATTTATTGTTGCCGTAACATAAATCTCGTTCCTTGCTTTGGGGGTAAAAGAAGAGAGGAAAAAAAAATTCTTAGAGAAAAATATTAATTTCGACAGAAAATATGTTTGTTACAAAGCATTTCGGTCATTAGTTACATGCTTATATAATTCGTATAATGCTTATATAACTCTAACTTGAACATATTAATAAACTTACGATTGTTGGTTCAGGTAATATAACAAACTAAAAATAAAGTAAGAAATTTCATTTTAAAGGAACGAATTTTTTCAACAGAGATAACGTTATAATAACGTCAATTTATTCATTTGTACCAACAGTCTTCAAACGGTGGTATGCGTTCAACAAGAAGTACATGAGAAGTAGTTATGGGGTAAGCGAAAAGGAAATGGTCAGAGCGGCTGCATGGTGAGCTAATAAAACTTATAAATGTTAAAAAATTTTAAAAAGTAGGCTGAGGCTTTTATTAAGATAGTCATACATAACGATGTCGAGTCCTGAAAAGGAGAAATTGCTGAAGTTCAGTCTAACGCGTATAGTTTTTATGTTGAATAAGAAATATTTTTCAAAATAAAATCATCTAAGAAAAGGTTTTAAAATGACAAATACGGAAAAATGAAATGTAAGTGCAATTATTTTAGTTTGCTTTGATTAAAATTACAATTCACGTAACGTGATAAATTCTAAGTTTTATACAATTGTAATACTTCCCTAAAATAATTTTTGAGATTTTGAAACTTATAATTCAATGGGCAACAAGAATTTGTTGATAATTTCCACTTTCAAAGATCTGTATCTATTTCCAGACTTAATGAAATTTTAATCCACAATTTTTCTTTTGTTTTAATCTACTCTAAATATATCCCTATGCAATTCATTAGAAAATTTTCAAAGGTTTTAAGTTGTATGTGTGTTCTTTATTTCATATATGTATGTAAGATCTGTGAATCTCTGGAATAACTTCTTCAAAGTCATATTTAACATATTCGATCCACAGGAGAATTCTACCTGTTTGTAAAGCAAAGGAAATGCATTTTTCTACATTTAATATTTATTGTACAATACAATTTCCATCTTTGCTAATAGTGTTTTCCCAGCACAATTCGTAATCAACATTGATGATAATTCGTAAATATTATTTTTGAAATAAATAAGTAAATAAAATAAGTTGTCTTTGAAGTCGAAGAATTCAAGTAGTGTTTAGTTGACATTTATTTCGGTTTGAATTTTTTTCCAGTTCAAAAAATTTTGCACAGAGAGAAACAAATGATAATCGTAGGGTATTAGGTCTGAGAAAAATTGGAGGATGCGACAGAATTTTCCAACTCAGTTCTGAGATATGCTGACGAGTTATCAAAACAGCATGTGGCCTGGCATTAATATGATGCAATATCTTGCCTACCTAATGAACGACAATGGCCTATTTTCTTTGTGTTAAATCATTCATTTGTAGACAGTATTTTTCCAATTTGGGCTTTTCGTTAGGTTTCAAAAGCCCATAATGTGTCGGTACTTAGACGTCTCGCAACGCTCTTTTATTCAAGCTCTAACTCTGTTTAGAGATTGTCTATGATTCCAAAAGGCACTTTTCCTAACAATGTTTTCTAAGTGATCCATTTTTCATCACAAGTTATCCTTCATCCAGACAGGGCTCGTTTTTGTTTGAAGTTACAGAGATGTACATATGACGACTCGACTGAGCAAATTTTTCTCACTTAACTCACGAGGCACCCAACTGGAATATTTATAGACCAATTCTAGTAATGACAGAAACTTTGTAGTACAGTAAATATTATTAAACGTATGAAAAATTTATTATTTTGGACAAACTCCACAAATAGACAGAACTTTCCGGTACATATATTTTGCCATTTCAGTTGTAAAAAAACAGAACATGACTGAATTCGAATATGACTTAAAAATTCGTTTTAATTTGGCATAATCTAAACCAGCTGTTATTGAGACGAAAAGCATCACTATTAGATGTATTTGTTGATGAAAATTTACACTTAAAGGAAAAATAGTTGGATAAAGTTTCCAAAAAAGAAACTTTTTTTGTATTATTTTTAAAATGTTACATGATTTTATATATTCAATATTTTTGACACCATATATTTCTCATCTATTATAGACAAAAAATATATATACATGGAAATTTTTGGAGAACTCTTAATAATTTTAATACTATGCATATTTTTGCAAGATGTAATAGTAAAATCTAACATGCGGTATTGATGAGCGCTGTTTTTAAGATTTAGCTTAGAATGAGATGATAATTTTACAGTAAGCTAAAATTATCTTATTTAATATAAACTTTTGTATTTTTGGGGTATTTTGAAATTGCGAATATTTGAAATGTAATAAATTTTTAAAAAGCTAATTTAGAAATATGATATCATTTCAAAATAAGTTTTCTTTTTCGAATTAAATTTTATAAACGGGGTGTATCTTAATTCAATTGATTTTTGAGTTAACCATTTTGCTAAAAAGTAATTTGTAGAGGAGGATAGTTTGGATCCATAAACATGTTTAACCACGCACGTTTGTTCAAAGCCAGCACAACACTTTGAAATTCTTTATTCATATTTTTGAACTTTGCCTTCTTTAATAAGTTTTTGTATATTTTCTAATGTTTTTCTTTTAATTTTTGTTTCGCTTATATATTAATCAAACCAAAGTTCAATTTTATAAAATTTAAATCAAAATATTCATTCTTTTAAATTCTGTTTTGCATTGCATTCGTTAACATTTTTATTCAATATACGTGAATCAATATTTCTTTTTGTTCTTCAATTCACATCAATTTTGGGTACAGAGAAAATCTAATTTGTAAGGTAGTCCCGTCTTATTATATTAGAATTTTCGGATAGAGAAATCTGTATCTTATCTGACCACTCTATATCTATCGCTAGATATTTGGAATATTTCACGGCATTTTTGAGATTTTTATTACAAATTACAATAGCAAAGTGGAAATCTTTAATATGTAAGTATATAAGTTTTTTTGACAAATTTGGTTTCTTCCGCCTTTGGTTTACTTTGCGGACTATACTATCTATTGAAATCTTCTTTCAACGGGTTTTGATTTAAATGAACAATTTTTTTTAATGTCAATTAAATTTATTATTTATTATTTTCCATTAAATTTATGTATTACATCACGATAATTATTGCTAAATGCTTAGAGGTAAACAATATTTTTCTTGTAGAAAATAAAGCATCAATCAAGTGAATTAGAGCAGTGATATAAGATAATTGGGGAAATATTACTACATGGGCTGAAAATTTTTCGAAGTGTGCTAATATCTCCAAACTGAAAGAGTAACAATTAAATTTATAACCAATATAGGTTATGTCATATGCGATGATGTATGAATGAGTCTGAAATCGTGTTATGCAGCTTTTATTCAACCATTATATAAACAAAAAAAAAAAGTTCAAAATACATATATATTTGTTATATTAATTACATTTTTTTTAAAAAAATCATCTTTTTACATTAGTTTTGAAGCAAGATATATGCACTAAAAATTTTACTGAATAGTATTTTTTAAACTCATTGGGAAATAACAATATAAAATGAATATTTTAACTTTGTTTTTATGACAAAAAATACTCTTCTTATGCGTTCTCTTTGAAGTTGAGTAACATTCAGATTTGGCCATTTTCTAACACACAAAAATCCTGCCAATTCTTAAAAATTCGAAAAAGCTTTAGAAAACCATAATTTTCTGCATTTAAAATTTTTTAGTGAATTTGTTTAGGATGTTTGAAAAATAAATCTGTAGCACTGAGAAAATGATCAATGAAGATAAAGATCACATTTCGCAGATGAAAAGATTATCCATAAGAAATTAGGACCCAAAAACTTCTACAATTTTAGTGTTACAATTGTTTTTATTTTTCACAACACTTAGTGTTTTTTAAGATATCTTTTCTTGAAAACCGTTTCAGATGTTGGCAACATCTGAAGGTTCTAGAATTAGCTTTAGATTTTTTATTATCATCTTAGCATAGCGGTTAGACGACGCATGCGCTTCTTCACCGCTCCGGCATTCTGTTCGGCAAGACATTGCAGTGTTCGTTGCAGTTGAATTTCTAATATTTCTTTTTGTAGCAACTTTTTGTCGCCTTTTTTATTTCAGACATAAAAATGGCTCTTCCAAGGTGCTATTTTGATATGACTGCTGATGGCGAATCTCTGGGTAGAATCGTTTTTGAAGTAAGTAATTATTTATGATTGTTACTAGCGTATATTTTCTAATCAATTATATCTGCATTGAAATCTGAAATGTTGTTGTAAATATACATTTTGAACATAAATACTTCAAAATCATTTTTAAGATAATTAAAATTTGGAAGCAGTTCTTCGACAATCGTACTTTCTGTTTTGTTATCGTAACTAATTTTCTCGCGCGTGATGTTAGCGTTTTTATTTAGGTGAGACATATTGCGAAGTGCGTGAAAGTCATTCACATATATCTCTCAAGAAAGAATGATGCGCATTTTTGTGAAAAAAATACTTCGGATCTTTAATTTTTGTTTGTATCCATTGAAATTTTTCTTTGATTGTTATTTTATTAAATTTAAATAGAAATTTCGTTGTTGTTTTTGCCGGTATCCAATATGGCGGATGCGCGGATTGGTAAATTAAATTCTAAGCATCGGATTATGCATATTAATTAGATTAATCTAATTTTGTGACATTTGATAAAATTTTAAAATATTTTTAAAATTAAAGATTTTCTTGTGCAAAAATATAAATTTTATCGTACAGTCAACTGTTTATTACACGTAATTATGTTATCTTCTGAATGATATTTGACATAAATTACTGAGGAAAATGAAATTTTTCAGCCATAATGATCCTGATAATTTCTATTTATTATTTAATTATAAAAAAGACAATAGAAATTGTGTGGAATGAATTAAGTGTTTCACGCTGTTTCCTTTTTTTTTTTAATAATACAAAACTGTTATTCATTTTTTTTTATAATTTCAATTTATTATATTTCTTATCCATAAAAAATTGAACTTGGGACAGATTACTGTAAGTTATTTACTCAGCTGTATTTTTTAAAAATAATATTGAACATAATTTAATATGTGAAGATATTCTTGCAGTAATTCTCATGAAATATCTTATTATACTTAAAGAAGTAATTTTCATTACAAATAGCACCTAAAAATTTTCGAATTGAAAAAAGTGAAATAAATAATCATGTACAAGCTCTGGTTGATTTTAATTTTCTTTTTGAATAGCTGTTTGAAAAGTGTTCAGTTTTTGTATTTTAATATTATGCTGACTGGTTCAAGTTATTGTGCTCCCAAATATTGATAAATATGATAAAATATAATGTATGGTACAAGCCATTGTATTTTGCTTTTTGCTTGGAAGAGAGCAATTATATTTAGTATTCGCTTAAGTAGAAATTTAAAAAAAACTTATGTGTCTTAAGCAGGCAGTTTTTATAAGCCAAAGCATATAAGTAATCATTATAAGGTCGAAATTATGGGTGTCTAACCCATATCAGAGACCATGCATCAATGTGACCCTAGAAAGGAGTGCAAAGCAAAAAAATTAAAATTTGTAATATTATGGCATTAATATGCTAAGAAAATGTTTAAAAGTTTTGAAATACTTCATGAAATTGGATTGTTCATGATATCAAAAGAAATGTGTATTGGAATTTGATGATACCGACTGGTTTGAAAATAAACATCAGGTTTTTGGAAAAAATAATGCAAATATTTGAATCGAATTCGGGGAATTGCAATGTGACATTCTATTTAAAGAGAAATTTCATAAAGTCTGTTGGATTTTTAGAAATTACACTTGTCTCGAACCAATATTTCTTACTGTGCAATATTTCATTATTCATGTCATCTTTGTTTGGAAACGTATACATTTGTGAGCAACAATTTTTAAGAGTGAAGTCCACTAAGAGTAAAATTAGAACTAGAACATCAGTTGAACATCTTAGAAACTTCTAGAGAATTGCAACCACTTCGATCAAACCAGATATTGATGCTTTAGGTTTTAAAATTCATTGCCAAATATCACATTAAGATACTTTTCCATTAAAGGGAGCCATAAAAAATCACACTGAGCGAATACATCTCTTTTCTGAATGCAGTACTACTGTGATTGTCCGTGATATTGCACCCGTTGGGCAGGGGGGGAAATAAACCTTCACCAACGGCCTCCTTTAACGGAAAAGTACCCACATTAATGTTATGTTTTTTAGCTATCTTTGTTTTAATAAATTTTATTAAGAATTGTAAGTAAAATTTAATAGAAACTGTATAAACAATGTCAATATAATTCTTTACTGCAGCCTTTATAATGTAAAAATGATAAATTAAGTTTAAATTGCTTAAATATGTAAATTACATATTTGAATTATTTTTCCACAGCTTTTAACAACTTGTCTCTTTCAATCCCATCCAGAGTAGCTAAAGAGTTGGGCACTCCTTGTATAAATGGTACATAAGTTCGAAAAACTCAGTTTTTTGAATGATATATAAACATTTAAATCAACTGAAAAATTAAAACATCTATAAATTTTCAAGAGATAAAAAAAATTATATCAGCTGAATTTTGTCCTCTGTAAGTAGTTGTTTATTTAGATATAACATTTAAAAACCTATTACACTTAGGAAATGTAATTAGGAACAAAAAGTATTGTAAAAATATCTGAAAATATGTTTTTAATACATTCATTATATGTGTATAGTAGTTATGTAAATTGCCTTGTGTGATATCTGTTGATTAATAATTACTACTGGTTAAAAGTTTATGTAACTTGAAATAAAAATTACATAAAATCAAATTTATTTATAGTAATTTTGTTAAAATACAAATAAATTAGGTATTGGTGATTTATATAATGAGTCTTATCCTCTACATGTTTCATAGGACATTATGAAAAGTTCATTAGAAATCCTGAATCAATATGCTTCACATAATCTAAAAACTAGGGAGTCAATCAAACTAATTTTTGTAATTTCAGAATTAATTTATTAATTAAAAGTAATTTGTTCAAGTTGTACATCTGACGCTTCTTGATGGAATAACACAATAGCCAAAATTTAGTGTATTTTAAGAATTCAAAGACAAGTAACAATTTAAAATAATAAACATTGAATATAAATAATTGAAATTGTAATACAAATTGGATTATTTTGAATACCTGTAATATTTTGGGTAGAGACAGAATTTTTTTTTTAAAATAAGTAAAATTCTGGATTTGATGTTATATGTGCCCTTATTGAATAATTGGTACTTGTCTATTATAGCCGGCCCGATGATTAATCACCAAGCAAATAAGAAATATCGCCAAGTAGGTTGTATTAAAAGATACTTTACGTGTTTGGCGACGACTTGGCGTAATCGTAATTTGACGGTTGCCGCTATAATAGACTAGTACCAAATGATGCTATGTTGTATTTTTGGCAATGAAGTTTTTTGTGCCATATTCATGCATACCAATTGCTATGTTTGGTCTAAATGCTGCATGTTTTAAGTTGGAGCAAAAAAAAACCAATCTCGATGTGCAGTATATGTACTGTATCTTGGTTAAAATTCTGTTACAATTTTTCTCTTCAAAATATAGGCAATCATTAGATATGAATGTGTTGTTTCAAGCAATATAAATATTTTCCAGAAAAATTTAGATATTCTACATTAAGAATATATTATATTATTATATCGGAAAATTCTTAGTGGTAGTTAAATATTAAATATGTTGTTTAATTTTTATGCTGATATTTTAATACTATAGAATGCCAGGGTTCAAATTGGGAATAGGATGTCCCCTAGGAGATTGGCAACGAAACTTGGCAACTTCCTAGATAGGTTGCCAAACCTGCGGGATTTAAGCATTGAGTATACTTTGGGTTACCATGACCTAAATCGCCAATTATCGCTCCCAAAAGTCTCCAATCGCCTAGGGAACACCCTATTCCCGATTTGAACCAAATGCAAGTTATCTGAATTAACTGTAATTGAAATCCAGATAATTAATGAGGAAGAAAGGTTATTTCTTAGAGTGAAATGATATTTGTTTATCATGCAATTATAAACAAATATTTCCCACTAATATAAGATTTAATGGCTACAAAAACAGGGTTTAATTTTATATACTGTATTGAACTATGTCACTGCATGAACATTTCAGTCGAAACTGGTTGTATCTTTGCCTTTATTCATCTCTTTACAGCTAGACTTGTTTTTATTTGACATTTAGTAGCTGTAATAGATCACAATTTTCTTCGATTTTAATACTGTGTAATATAGTATCGTAAATAGCTTCTATTTAGTATTGTGCAAAATGTCTCACTAGCTGTTAGCAAAAAGTCAATCTTATTTTCAGAGTCATTAATGAGTTTCTCTTGCTTTAAATGAATTATTTGTCATTTTCTATCTGAAATCCATTGTTTGAAAAATTACTTGCCAGCTGCTCACCTTTTATCTCTATAATATCCAGAAATTTTCACTCTGACTTCCACTATTCACATAAAGACTTTATTTGCAAACATTTTTCTTTCCTTCTCAAAGTGATCTTCATAATTGGAGTTCAGATCATTGGATTTTAATTGAAAACTAACAGAAGATGAAAGTGTAAATTACTATAATTCTGTAAATATATTGTTAATATGTATCATGTGTATAACTTGCTTATTTTCTCCTTTTACAGCTTCGAAGTGATGTTGTTCCCAGAACTGCTGGTAAGTATGAATTATCAATATTCTGTTAATGAGTAGTTTTGTTAACTACTGAAGTTTAGTTTTTCCTTTTTTTTTTTTTTTTTTTTTTTTTTTTTTTTTTGTATTGAAAATATTTGTTTGAAGATAGAAATTGTCATTAAAGGATATAGTATAATAATATTTCCCGATTCAAGCCAAATTTTCAAATACACAATTATTATTATTATTTTGTATTTATTATGAGAGAATTGAAGTGCAATTCAAAGAAATTCTAACTATATTTGATAATTATTCCTTTCACAAGGCAAGATTTGACTAAAACTTTTTTTTAAATGAAATGGGCCTTTCAAACATTTCCCAAAATAAATTTATAATTGATTATATTTTTTTGTGTATTTCAATATTGATAATAAAGATTTAAAAAGAATAATTTGAAAAAAACTTGTTCAAAATTTAAGAAAAATATTTTTGTTACATTTTTATCAAAATTATTAAGGGTTAACAATGTCGTAACATTACAATTTTTTGTGAAAGGTTAACTCATCATCTTGGGAACTATTCTATCATTGTTTAATTTTACAGTACTTCAATGTAAATGTATTAGCATGTAAATAACTGAATCCCATTTGTGTAGCTAAAAAATAATTCATTTTAATACATTAAAAGGAAATGCATGTTTTCTTTTTCAAATGAATATTGGTGTAGTAAATTATATAAATTCAATCTTCGTATCATTTCCTGGGGGGGGGGGGGTAAAAGCCAGTCTTTGAAAATTGAAACCATTAAGTTATGGTGGGAAATTCTGGAAAGAAATTGATTTATATGTATATCTATTAAAAATTGAAATGTTGGTTTATTCTATTGAAATTGAATACATAATTCGAAGAGAACTAAATTGTCTGGCATTCTATTTTTTTGAACTTATGTCTTAAGTATATATATATATATATTAGAAGTAATATTTTGAAGTTCTTATTACCTGTAAGCATTAGTATTTTATAACATATTCGATAAAAAAAAATTATAAGTGCTAAAGAGCTCAACTTGGTAAATAATTCATTTAAGATAGTTGCATTCAGTGAAGAACAAATTAATTGGAATTTAAAAAAAATTACAGAAATGCATCATTACACAGGGTGTTCACAAAAGGATATCCTAACTTCAAATAGTTACTATTACAAAACTAAAGAGATTACAACCTTTATGGACAAACTAAATAAAAACTACTTTTTAAATTTTATGAATTTGTTCAATGTATGATGTGGATTGGTTGCAGAACAGATTTATATTTTTTTATATTTGTATATATATTTTCCAGTATGTTATCACTTATGTACCTCACACTTAGTTTGATACAGAAATTCTGAAATGTATTTTTAAGTTGTTATATACATAGGTAGGTATTTAATACATTAAATGACAATCAATCAATTTGTCATAATTTTAGAATATATTTCTATCAGAATAAAATATAATTGTTGATGCACATACGTACCTTGAGTTGTCTTAAAAACTGTCATATGCCATATGAAAGTAAAGGATTGTTTGAATTATTAATATAAATATTATAATTCATGGTAGAATTTAAAATTCAAATCCCATTTTCTACAATATTATTCTTATTTTTTAATCTAATTTTTATCTTAATTTTTCTAATTTTTATGTTGAAAAAATAAATTTTTATTTTTCAGAAAACTTCAGAGCCTTGTGTACAGGTGAAAAGGGATTCGGGTACAAAGGCAGTATTTTCCACAGAGTAATCCCCAACTTCATGTGTCAAGCTGGAGATTTTACTCATCATAATGGTACTGGTGGACGATCCATTTATGGTGATAGATTCGAAGATGAGAACTTCGAGCTGAAGCATACTGGACCAGGTATGATAACTAATTAAGACCCATCCCTTGATTTACAAGGTAAATTTTCCCTTTAAATTAAGTAATCTAAAATAAGACGATGAATCAATCCTTTGAATCAATTTCCCTCCCTATTTACTGCTTAATTTTCAAAGATATTTTAAAGCTCATACTTTTTCAATTAATTATTGAAAATGATCAAAAAAACATGAATTAACATTGTTACTTGCAAATAACATTAAAAAGTTATATGAATCCGATGGCAGTGGAACCTGACATTTTGAATATTTAAGCAAATACATTAACCTTCCCCCTTTCTCCTCATTTTGTAAGTAATGTAAATTTGGTACTTTTCTATTTTGCTGGCGCAATTCTCACCTAGCAGACTTTATTGACAACAAACACACTGTATACACATATTCAGTTTGGTGTCCGCTGTATCATTTTTGGCGACTTAATCGCTTGCACCGGCGAAATGGAAAAGTACCATATATAAATTTAATACTATACAAAATTAAAGATATATCGAAGGGATTGTTCTAATAATCATGTGCTACAATTAATCTGTGGTTAAAATCTTAAATCGATATCTATTAGTGTATAACATAAGTAATGAAGTTTTCTTCAGAAACACATTTTTATTTATTTTGCCTGCCATGAAAATTTTAAAACTTAGATATCTAAATCTATAACTATGTTAAAACTGATTTTGCCTTTTGTTGAAGAGTGAGATCTTAAACATGGAGCATATTATTCTGCAGAAAAATATCTGAATGTTAATTTAAACTTGTGTTGCAACACTTGTATGCATTTATTACAATGTATCACTCAAAGTCATGAAATGTTTTATAAATATCCAGCTCCCTGCTTGTAACATGTAAAGTTAAGAATTCATTTAACATTGTACTTTTAAAAACGGTAAATTGAACACATTTTATGTGAGGGGGAAATTACTTGTTTCAAATAAAAATGAATAGTATAAAAAAATTATTATTTGAGCATTTTTTTCCCTCTGGGAAAAAAATGTCAATTATTTAGGTGTTCCCCCCCCCCATTAAGAACTGTCCTGGAATTATTAAAAAAGTTTTGTATAAATTACTAATAAATATTGATAAAATAAAGAGTTCTCTTTTCCGTTAAAGGGGGCAGTAAAAAATTGCATTGAACAAATTTGGAACCACTATTACAATCCTTCACCTCTCTCCTGACGCAGTACTACTACCCTTGCCCTCTATAATGCTCTCATTTAATTTCTTGCTCGCATGTGTGCCAAATTGTTGTTCTGTTTTTTTACTGCAATGAATTTCATAATTTGGGAATTACCAAAGGATGAAAAGTATGCGATTGAGTTATATCAAACCAATGGCCTTATAAAAAATAAACAGTTGTGCTCAAAAGACCATCGCAACAAACAGCATCCAGGCATAGCTCAATATCTCCTAATCGCACATAATTTAGTTTATTTGGCGACAAATGTATTTTAAAACTAATGTTTTCTTCAATATGGGAAACTATTAAAAATTTTATATTTCTCTAATAAATTAATAATTCAAAATTACGATCAATATTTCAGGTTTTTGTCTATGTTATGTTTAGGCCAATAGCCCTCGTGTTGCTACTAGTGCGACGTTAATAAAAACTAAACTGAACTAAACTAGATGTTATGTTTAGTGTTTGATTTGGCTACAAAAATTTAAGCATAATCAAAAGAAAAGTGGCATAAAAAGTTTCAAATGTGTACAAAAAAAATGTAGCTGTAATGAATTTTATTTTAAAACTTTTTTATGCCAAAAATATTAATGTAAATATATAATTTTTATTTGCAAGATCAATATATACAGTGTCTCACAAAAGTGATCGGACACTTGTGCTTTACAAAAGGAAACTGTAATAAAATAAATAAGCAAACATGTACAAATTTTTTGTGGGTGTGTTTCATATTTAAAATTAGTAACAATTATTACATAACATACATTTTGTCAAAATATTAAAATAGCAATTTAATAAAAATACAATTGTTTAGAACGGAGCAAAAAATGGCTCACATAAGTGATCGGACACTTACTTTCCCATCAAATATTTATCCAAAAATTTTACTTTTTAAAAGATTTTAATATTTTGTTGGATTTCCTTTTACTTTTAAAACATGATTTAATCTTCTTGGGATGGATTCGACTAATTTTTTTGTGATTTCTGGAGTGATTTTACCCCATTCTTCTTGAAGCACCGATTTTAATTGTTGCTTTGAAGAAATGGTGTGTTTGCGAATTCTTGATTCCAATTCTTGCCAAATATTCTCTATGGGATTTAAGTCTGGAGATTGTGGTGGTGTTTTTATTATTTCAGGACAGTTATACAGCAGCCAGAGTCTAACGTTCAAAGCAGTGTGCTTGGGGTCATTGTCCTGGTAGAATTTAAAATCGTTGTGAAGGTTCAATTTTCGTGCTAAAGATTTCAAATTTTGGTTTAAAATGTCAATATACTTGTACTGATCCATTATACTGTCAATAAAAACAAGATAACCAACTCCAGCGGACGACATACACCCCCACACCATAACTCCTCCTCCTCCATGTTTTACTGTTGGCAGCAAGTTCTGTTTGCGAAATTCTTCCCTGGGTTTTCTCCACATCAAGATTCTACCGTCAGAACCAAATATATTAAATTTACTCTCATCAGCAAATATTACTTTATTCCAGTAATCAGAATTCTTATTTATGTTGGATTTTGCGAAAGCTAATCTGAGTTTTCTATTCTTTTCACTTACGAAGAATTTTTTCCTGGCTACTCTACCGTGATATCCAGCAGATCGAATTACCCTTCTAATAGTCTCAGGATTAACAATTATTCCATATAATGCTTGTAATTCAGCAGCAACTTTAGGAGCACTCTTTCTTGGATTTTTTTTTAATATTTCGAACGATAATTCGCTTTATTCCATTGGATAGCTTCGATGGTCGGCCAAGTCTTCTTTTATTCTGAATCATGTGCTTCTTTTTATATTGTTTAATGATATCGAAAACTGTTGAATGACTCAAGTTAACTGTTTCAGCAGTTTTTCTTATAGATTTTCCACGTTCAATATGCAAATTAATAACTAATTTTCTAATTTCATGCGAAGTTTCTTTTCGTTTAGCATTCATGGCTGCACAGAGCTAAAAAACACAAAAATTCCACAACAAACTTGAGAGAAATACTGCAGACGATTTTATAAATTATTGCCATTTGCTTTTGAGTTAAAATAAACGCCCCAAAAATATTTTTATTGCTTATTTCAGACGATTTTTGTTGCATATCTAATGGTGTCCGATCACTTATGTGAGCCATTTTTTGCTCCGTTCTAAACAATTATATTTTTATTAAATTGATATTTTAATATTTTGACAAAATGTATGTTATGTAATAATTGTTACTAATTTTAAATATGAAACACACCCACAAAAAATTTGTACATGTTTGCTTATTTATTTTATTACAGTTTCCTTTTGTAAAGCACAAGTGTCCGATCACTTTTGTGCGACACTGTATATATATACACAAGTTATGTTTTGTTTCTTTAAATACTTCCTGAAATACTGTTACAAAAATAAAGCAATAATTACTAATCCCTATGCTGGCTTTTCTTGAGGTTTTGCATGAGGAGAAATGGGCATAAGGTTTTAAAGTTAGTTATTTGTAATTTTTCCTATCACATGCATATGTATTGTATATTCTTATCCTTTAGGGATGAATGTACCATATAGGCTTCGCTTGCGATCGTTGTTCATGGTCGAATGATGCATATTCACATCTTAAGGTGGAACATTTTCTAAAAATTTCTAGATGGTACCCTGTGTCCATTACTTTTGAACTGATTAGAAGTCTTAAGATCTTGACCTTCAGTTGTTCACCGGCTGCCTTAATTCAGCATTTGGCTCGGCAGATGTTGAGGGGGAGGAGGAAAAACGTAACTTAAACTAACTGAACTCGGCTCTTTAAACCTCCATGTGATGTACATTCGTGTTTCTGGTTTTTCTGAATATTTTTTATTGGTTTTTGTTGTGTATTTTTTATTTCGTTCTTTTTAGAGTTTTACCATCAGTAATGTTTGACTTTGTGTTGCTTTTGCATGTATTTCGTTTACTTCCCTTTTTACTTCAGAAAGCCTTGACTCCTATTCATAATTGCAAGAAAGCATTGTTTATCAGAAGAATATAACACATGGTTGACTAGCCGATTAATAATGAGAGTGTGATTAATTTTCTAAAAGGTTCGAAAAGAATATTTCTATTGATTCTGATGCGGACATTTTGTCAGAGATGGACAAAACAGGACTTTACATTTCTCTGTGCTTCTAGAATTACTGCACTCTGTCTTCACTTTAAGTTTTGTTATTTCTTTTAAATAGTCTTTCTTTTAAATTTTTGTATTAATTTTAAAGTTTATTGATGTATTTTGTCAGTTAAACTTCAGAATAATTTTCAATAGTGCTTCTGAAAATTATTTCTCAAAATAAACACTTCTTTATGTACATTTTTTTTATAAATTAAAGAAAAAAGATTATTAAAAATGCTATTTTTAAAATATATAACAGTTTATGTCATCTAAAATTTTACAAAAAATTATAACATTAGGACAAAAACTTTTTGGGATTTTTTTTTTCTAAAGTTAGGCTTAGCGATGCAAAATCCCCAGCCTGTGAGACAATTCTGTTTGCTTCCTCTCTGTCCCAAAAGGGTTAAGCAGTAAATATTACGGAAAAATTTTTTAAATTAACAAAAAGGGTTTTGTAAAATGCAGAAAGAATTTCTTAAAGATCAAATCTATCATTCATCTAGCACTATTGTATTTGTATAAATAATTCATTTTAAGTCATGGATATTGTTATTTGTGTATTGTGAAAATCAACATTAAAGAAAAGTATTTCTGTTCATTTATGCATACCTATTTTAAGTTATTGGTTTGGGTGCTTTATATGTGATTGGATCAGCTGGCTATTTCCTGCAGATTACTGGTAATTATAAAAAACACCTGTGCTTTGGTAATTTTAATGAAATAAATAAAAGAAATTTGCTCTGCAATATTCAACTGTAGTCTAAAATATTTAAAGAATATTTTTACTAATATAGATGTGAAATATTCTCTAGTTACAGAATTTTACATTTTTAATACATTTAAACAGTATTAGCTATATTTTTAACGTTTGTTTTAATTGAATTGGCTATTTTTAAAATTTAATTTCCAATTCAGTGTAGGGTTAGTTTTATTTTTTAAGCTATGCATGATTTTTATATTTTGAAGTAAATTACATAAAAGAAATACACTGCTCAAAAAATTAAGGGAACACTTGGTTTTGATGAAAATAAGAAGTATTTACATCGATAATTAATGTCAAGATACCCTTAATTTAAAGCATAGCAAAAAAGAAAGAAAATTTCATATTCAAATCAACATTCATGATTTCAGAAACCAGAAGAAGGATATTTTGCAGAAGCCTTTTCTCTGTCTCAGCTGTGAAATTCAATTGTTCAGTTTTTGTTTTGAGAAGGGGTGACCTGAAAGCATCACAACAATGTGATTTACTGGAATGCATAGATTGGTATATTATAGGGAGACATGAATCTATACAATCACAAAGAAGTGTAACAGATGCTGTTGGAGAAGCAAAGAGTGTCACTTCAAGGCTATAGAATCGATTCAAAAAATGAAGGAATGTGAAGCATTGATCAAGGCAAAGTCATCCACTTATTATCACAGCAACTGATGACTGATGTATCCTGTTAATGGCTTGTTGAGACACAACAGGCAATGCTACTCAGCTGCAATAACAGTAACAGGACAAAGGGTATCATGCTAGATAGTCTGAAATAGGCTTTATTAGGGTCATCTCTATCTACATAGGCCATTGGTGTATATTTCCTTGACCTCAAGGCACCATACGGCCTGAAAAAGACAGGCTGCTGAGCAACAAGATTGAGTGCAACATTTTTTTAAGTCAAGCATTATATACTAATGAGTCTGAATTCAGTATAGAGTGACATCTGATGTCTTTTAATATGGAGAGAATGGGATATTCAAAATGACTCCATATTTCTATAAAGATCATGCTACAGACATGGTGGTATGATTTGGAATTGGTAGAAGTAGATATTCTGACCTACTCATAATTTGAAATGGCAATTTGATGGCCTAGAGGTATGCGGACGAGATACTGAGACCTTATGTTGTATATTATATTGCAGCCATTCAAGGTTCCTTTCTTTTAATGGATGATAATGCCAGACCTCATACAGCTCGTCTTGTAAAGAACTTGCATGAAGCTGAAACAATACAGAAAGACAATATATGTATATGAATAATTAAAAGGTTTTTTTTTTTTAATTAGAAGGTTTTATAGATCTTGTATTTTTTATAAGTGGCCCTTTATTTTAAAGTAGCAATTTTTAACCATAGTAATTTGTGTTTTTAATATTAAAACTATGTTTTTTTTCCACAAGAGATGCGCTAAGAAATGCATTGTGTATAATACTGAGTACTGCTGAAATATATTACTGTTGTGTTAAGCCTTAACATGACTGTCGACTATTAACAATGATTGTATTTAAGTAATGATTCAACTTTTTTTAATCATGAAAAAAACATGTACTGCACTTTAAAAACTATTACTTTTTAGGCATAAAACAATATTGTATTGGACTTTCTCACATAAGTTACGAGTTTAAAAATTGTTTTAAATCAAAATAGGGGTCATAGCAAAGGGGGAAAGGGAAATAGTATTCTAAGTGTGAAAAAATGCTATCAAGCAAGAATTACTATTTAATAAACAGTTTTGTTAATGCTTGATAAACTCTTAGATTCACATGTTGGTTTTAGATTCAAAGAGCACCTATGTATGAATCCTATTTGAAATAAATTATCTTATCTTCAATATTTTATTCAAATTTTCTTATATATATCTGAGAATGTATTATCTCTTATTTTTAGTTTTATGTATTTTATTTTGTGATTTTTTTTTCATTTGCAATGAATTATTTTGACTAAATTATTTGTCAAAATAATTCATTGTTCATTTAACTAAATTATTTGATTTTATTAAATTTATCTCTTTAATATATAAAATTTAAATCTCAGTGATATAAGGTTTTTTATTTATTAATTTTGAGATTTAATGATAAGTTTCCAAAAGAAGATTTACATTTAATTATGATTATATGTTTCTGCTTATTTTTTAAAGATTTTTCTATTGTTTATTATGAAAATATTACTGTAGGATAAATTTTGCATTTTATGAGTATTTAGTACATTTACAAATTGGATGAAATCATTTAATCATTTTTATATTGTTTTCCGATATTTAAAGAATAAATGAAATTTATTATCCTCTGAAGAAAATTTTTCGTTTGTTCATATCCTAGGTGTTTTATCTATGGCCAATGCTGGACCAAATACAAACGGTTCTCAGTTTTTTATTACTACAGTAAAGACCAGTTGGTAAGTTTTATTTTATATTCATTAGATATTTGGTGTTAAGTATACAGTATAGTTTAATGGGTTTTTTTTTATTTATTTATTTTTATTTTTTTTAGTATGATAATTTTTGTTTTATTTTATTAGTAAGGAAATTTTTTGTGCAAAACGTAGTTATGTTTCAGCTTATGAGTGTGAGGAAATTGTCAGCAGATCTTTTCTTTTGTGTATATTTGTTCTATATTGCTAGTATAATATTTACAATTATTTATTATATTTGGATACATTTCCAAACCCAACTTTACACTTATGTTAAATAGTGATGCATAATTTGAGTTTTAGCATGAGAAATTTATTTACTAAAAAAATATATGGAAGTCATGTTGATCAAAACTAGCAGTCATATAAATAAAAGTACCAACTGATTGCCCAACATGGGAATTCTTTTTTAGGCTCAGTTGGTTAAAGATGTCTGGGAATCTATAGTTATGTGATTCTAATGTGTCCCAAAATAGAAAAATCCAACTGCTGCCAATCAAGCCTTAGCTAAACTAACTCTGATTAATATTTTTTATGAACACAATCATCTGAATCTAATTGTTTTTTCTTTGTGTTATTGCACATTTTCTTTGTATAGAAAGCACTTTGTAAGGACTGAGTATAAGACGTTTGCTTATATAATATCACAGAGAAAAACACTCCTGAGAGATGGAGATCTTTAACTCATCGCAGGTGATACATTTGTTAAAAGTAACTGCACAGCTCATCGACATAATGTGATAAAGGTTTGAAAGAATAAAATTTTTATAAAACCTGATATATTCTTTAAGATAATCAAAAGTTAAGTAGATAAAGTAAAGCTGATAAGTAAAAAATAATAGAGATGAATTTATTAGTTAGGGAAGTGAAAAGAAAGTTTATATAAATCAAAAGTAAGATAAGAGCAGCAAAAATAAGTTGGTGGGTTTTTTTTTTTTTTTCTATTCTTCAGTATGATATGTATTTTCAAGTAATGTAAAGGTGTTATAATTAATATTGCTTATTATCATAACTCTATATCATTCTCTTGAAATGAAGATACTATTTTATTTTGAATGTAATCACCAGAAAGTTTTACAATATACAATAATGCTTCTAAATATCATTTTTTGTAAAGAAAAAATTCTTTAAAAGATATTGGTCATTATTACGATTACTAATGTGATCTGGTTTAAGTATGAATTTTACTAGTTTTTTTAAATGTGATTTATTTTAGAGAAGATTGAAACTAAAATTTGATTTATTTTCAGAATTTATCTCAATTCATTTGTTACCTCTGAGAATTTATTTTTGTGGCACTAGAATTTGCTTACAGATATAGAGCTTAAATAGTTGAAATCTGCTATATGAATGTATAAATATGGTTGATGGATTTCCAGAAGCACACAAGCTTTTAATCTCCGAATCTGGTAGATTTTTGAACATTGTTTGAACATTAACCTTATCTAGAACTGCATTTTTAATATTAATGGAGAAAATTGATATCTCAATTAATGTGTAAATACCAAGAATGACCTAAGAAATTAAATTTGCTGAGTCTTTTAAAAACCTTATTAGAGTATAGTATTTACAATAATTGAATCTAAAAGAAATTAGGAAGTAATCTCAATTATTGAAAATCTAAACAATATGTGTGATATAATTCCTGTACAATTGAGAAAAAATGTATACAAACCCTACGAAAACTGATTAAACATTGTAAACAAAGAAAAAAAATGAATCAAAATTTATATTCATATGTAACTATAAAAGAAAAACATAATATACTATAGAGAATTTAAATTTAATGAAAAAATATATTGACAAATACTAGGATTATCAAAAAAGATATTGAAAATTTTTAAAAAGAAGCAAAATATAAGAGAGTGTAATATATTTAATGTTGCACTTGGTTTTAGACTGTATGATATGCTATTCTAGAATTAGTTAAACTATCCCCATCAACAAAATATATTATTGAAAAAAAATAATTATAAAACCAAAGATACATTTGAACAGTGTTCAAAAGTAAATTCATTACAAAAGCATTTGTGAAAAATGCTTTTGTAATGAATTGTGAAAAAGATGACAAAGAAATTCATAACAGTAAAACTAATGAAACTAAGAAAACCAAGAATGCTATTAATAACACAAAATATAATCCAATATAAGAAAAAATTTATATCAACATATCACTATGTGTAGGAATTCAACAATCATGTTGTACAAAATACATACAAAACTAAACTAACAATTTGTTCATAAACTTCTTGAAAATATCTATTATTTTACTCTTACTTAAATAATAAAAATGTATGTAGGAAAATATTGCACATAAAACACAGCTGTGAAAATGCATAAAATGTACATAAATAATCACAAAAGCTAGTATGACACAGTTTAATTTCATACGGTTCTAATAGCGATTCCTTGCTGTTGCTAATATGCAAACAAATTCTCAAATCAAACAAGTCAAAAATCTAAAGCTCGCATACAGCGTACATTGGATCTTGAATGGTAAATGTTAGGTAGTTTTAAAAAAATCCAAATGATTATCAAGCAAAACATAAAATTAAAAATAAATAAATAAACTTTATTTTGATCATAATTTTATTTATATAATAAAATTCAAAAAAATATAATGAACTAACTACCAACTAAAAACATGAATCGCAAAGGCAAAAGATAGTAATGCCTTCTACCAAGCTATGTCGAAACTATATTAAACTTGAATACATTTACAAATATTGAAACAAAATTAAAGTTAATTTATTTTTTAAAAGAACTTGATAACGTTAATTTCCCTTTTAAAAAATATTATTAAATCTGCAAAACATATATTATCATTTGCAATTAATCTATTTTTTCTTTCTTTAAAAAAATTAATAGGATAATCAGCCCTTAGCACAAATAATACAGAAATTATTTGATTTATTTTAAATGTTTGAGGTATATTAACTAATTTGATATTTCTAAGTATGGAGTTTTTTTTATGCATATCTATATATTAAAGCTTATAAATTGCTATCAAAAAATGAAGTTGAATAAATAGCAAAACAGTAATTAATTTTGTTGTCATATTTTTCATTAATTCTAAATGAACATCTGAAAAATCTGTATCATAAAACTTTGCATTATTTTTAATCAAATTTAAATATGGATAAAACAGACAAGTCTAGTTAAAAATAATTCGAAAAACGCTACGATTGTCAATGTATCACTGTGACTTAAAAATTATCTATAAAATTATGCTCACAGGAAGCAAATATATACTAGCAAGAATATTACTAGCAGGACTTTCCTGACACTTACATTTAGTTTGCTTATAGTTTTTTTTTTTTTTTTTTTCATTATAATTAATATAATTTTCTTTTGAAAAAGATTTTAAAATTTTTTTTTAATTTCTCATAAGATATAGAACTATTGATTTCTTTTTCTAATTCTTAAAAATTAATCAAGATAATATGAACTAAATCCCCAATATCAAATGAATTAACCAATTTTCAAAGTCATAACTATAAATAGGGTAAATCTCTTTTTCATCTTTCTTATAATTAATAATTTCATTGTTATTTTTAATACCAGTCTCAAAAAACATCAAAAGTATTTTGTAAAATCTTTTGTAAGATTTTACCACCTTTAGTAATGTAAGTATTAAAACCATTAGTCACAGAGAATTCTTAATTTAATAGGTACTTAATGAAATGTATAAGATTGTGAGGAAATTTTACAACATTCATTGTATAACCTATTTTCTTGTATAAAAATTAAATTCTGTTAGTGATTTCCCTGTCACTATTATCATAATTAAAAACATTATTAATCAAATATTTATCAGTCATATTAGCATATAAAATAATAGCATAGTTACCAGGGTCCTTATCAATATAAACAAATAATGAATTCCTCTTGTAATATTTTTATAGAATCTTTTAGACCTGTTATCTTAGTTCCATCTTTATCCTTAAAATTCAAATATTTAAACTCTTCATTAATATAAAACTTATGTTCTTTAAAATGTAAATTGTTTTTAATATCTAATTTAGTTAAATTATCAATACCTTCATAAATGTTACTTTAATGTAATTATTAGAAATAATAATTCTGAAACCTGCACCTCTAATCATAATTTCTCCAAGATTTTTATCCCTAACAAATAAGAACAATAAAAAAATTTGATAAAATTAAAATTTTGCAGTTTTAATGGTCTAAATTGAATAAAATTTATTTCATAACTAACTTGAAATTATATCAAATCGTGTTGACACAGGTTTATGTTTTGATTCATGAGAAAAATATTTAAGAAATTGTAGATGCACAAGTACATGAGAAATAGTACTTTTTTTTAAATCTAGACGGGCTTCAATCACTTAAATGTTTAGTTCGAAAATGAATACAGTATTTTTAAATTAATTTTAATGCAAGAAAGAATTGGTTATAATATAGTAAGTCTCAAAATTACAAAGCAGCTATCTTAAAATATTGAAAAGTGGTGATTGTTATAAAGTGGGACATCCTTAATAACTTGCAGCTGGACAAAATTCATATAATTGTCAGTAGAATAAAGTGAACTAAATAATGATGTATATAGATTATTAATGAAGTCATCATAGTTAATTAACTTCCCAATCTCCTTTATGGATTCTTCTGTTTTTGCAATTGATTTTTGTGAAATAAATCTAAATTTCTGATTCAATTCTGACCTGTGTGAGTGACCACGAATAACAGAATAGTCCCACTGTAGCTCATGCATGTCATAAGAGGTGACTAAAATGGGTACCTAGCATCTGGGGGGTAAAGTCGGGAACCTTGCCCCTGGGGATTATATTAGGGGACCTCAGAGACTTGCCTTCTTTAGGTAAGTACAGGCATCATGATCCCGAGGCATCTTAGTGGACCCTGAAGTATCATCTTTTTCTTTCCCATAGGGTTTACTGGCTTTGATAAACATGGATGACACACTCCTGGGTTACCCTAGCAATCCTTCTCTATTTTTGACCCTTCTTGTTAACCCAATTTTGCCTTTTTTTTCCTATAAAATTATTTCACGTCTAGACAACGATTAAATCTTGTTTGGCACAGCCTAGCCACATCTGGCTCTTGTGCCAAAAACCTTTACATTCACTCACACTCCATTAAATTCAAGTTTATAGTTTTCCAGTTAAATTTTTAAAAAACCAGGCTCCTAATCTTAAATGAGTGCCTAAAACGTTTAACATGAGTGACAATAAAGTTTCCTACTTTGAGTTTTTCAAAAATATTTTTACATCGATCATTCAATATTTATTCTTAACAATTGCGATTATTTTTGAAAAAGTGAATTGTAACATTTTGAGATTTAATTCCAGGAACCTTCAATAAAGAAATATTCAAAATTGAAATAACCATTTACAACTTTAAGTTAAAAAGGGTCATCCACAACTTGACTGTTAATGATTGATCTACTTATGTTTGAAAATATATATATAAAAAATGCTATCTTAATTTATTTTTGAACTAACAATATTAAGTTATAAAATGTTATATATTTTTTATAAATGTTTACTATAATAAAGACATTAAAAAATCTTTTGAAGATGTCTATTCGAAAGGCCTCTATTTCTAAGATGTGATAGAAATTTTAAAGGAAAAAATATTTTATGTAATTCTAATTTACAAAGTGTTAAGACAATTATTGATGGCAGAATAAAATGCAAAAACTTAAAAGGAAACCTACGAATTATTAGGTTATGAATGATTTATACAATAAGAAATTGTATTAGTATTTCTGTTGTATTCTTATAAAAATATTTTTTCAAAAAAGAAAGAAAAGGAATTAGGTGCTTTTAAAGCTCTTGCAAAAGTTGCTTTATGTATTGCAAATACATTGAATTCATAGAAAATTTTGTAATTGTTTCTTTCTATTCAGGTAATTATCTAAAATATAATTTCTCATTAATGATATATATATATAATTTAAGCATATTCTACTTTTTATCATTAAATTAACCCTAAATTTTTAAGTTTTGTTTCAAAATTTTAAAGTGAAGAGGTTTGAAAAATAGGTCCTTTGTATTGAATGAGTCTCAAAAGTTTGATGAAAAGTTTTCTACTCAGTATTTTTCAAAGCCTTATGCAATGCAAACAACAGACCCCTCCCCCCAATTCCAAAAATGTGAAAAAATTGAATAAAATTATTAAAAGTTTAAATTTTTGAAATAAACTCATGAGAAAAACTTAAGTGTAACTTACCAAAGTTTTTTAGTATTTGGACTCATGTCATAAAACCCTTAAATCTTAAATTTCGTGTAATTCCATCCAATATTTCAAGGAAATATTAAAGATTAAAACTTACGATTGGAAATGGTGGGGTCTTAGCACTAGAATGCCTAGTGTATCTTTTTGATACCATCCCATCTCTTGTCTTTTATTAATTTTGTAGGAATAATTCACATTGTAAGTTTTGGGGAAATAAACAATGTTTGTTGAACACAGCAGCAATTTAAATTTCCCTATTTCAAATTTTGTTCTTCTGTAGGATTGTTCTATTGAGTATATTTGAAGAGTATGGAAGTCCCCTGGTATGATGGGTTTTGACATCTGATCTGTTCTATTTCAGGTGCACCAACACTGCCAAATGATATTTCATTTCTCACAAATAACCATGCATGCGCTATGATTAGTTAACTTTTTGTATATTTTTTCTTTCATTCTTGTAATTTTGAGTAAGATTTTTAATGTCTTGCAAAAAGGGCTTACTGCAGAAGAAATTGCTGCACTTTTAACATAATTGTCTCATAATGAATCAGAAGGTAGAGAATTAGATAACAAGAATGATGAATATGATAATGAAAATTTTAATCCTGTTATCAACTGGGTTAGAAAGCAGTGAGGATATTGAAATTTGTTTCTTGAAATCACAATGAATTTTTGGCTCACAGTAGAAAGAATATGTTTTTAAAAGTGCAATCGGTAGATTAGCAATCCAAAATATTTTGTGCAAAAATAGTGGTCCAACTAGAAGTAAAATTTCAAAGCATATTATAAATGTATAAACACATTAGCTCATTGAGTACTAGAAAATGCTTGATTTCTTTTGTAAGAGGGGGACTTCATTCATTATGGTTTACTACATGTGGTGTAAATTTTTGCTTATAAATCATGTCGAGAGACAAATTTTATGAAATATTGAGATTTTTGAGATTTGATATCAAATCAACTGGTCATAATTGAATGAAACGGGATAAATTCAGAATGATTTTAGAAATGTAGTATCATTTTATTGATAATTGCATTAGCTGTTACAAGCCAGGCCTGAACATTGCAATCAAAGAACAATTTCCTTGAAAGACTTGCTGTACAAGTACCTAGTCATTGGCACTTGTACAATGCTCACAAGTACCTTATCAAAATCTGTTTCTAATAATTGGATTCAAATGAAATTTGGAACATACTTTTTTTTTCTTCGAACCATTCTCAAACTAATTTTGTAAAAAAAGAATGTAGGGTAAAATATCAGTAATAAGAAAATTATTTCTTAGAAATAAATTCATTTATGTTTTAGTTTCCTTTAAATTACTGATATTGATAACAATTTCATCCAGCTGCAATTCGAAATTGCAAAAAATAAGGGTATCGCTTATTTTTTATTTCTTTTTTGATGATTGTACCTTTTACTGGAATATTTTGACAATTGTATCTTGTACTGAATAATAGAAGATTGTTATCATAGATTTCTCTGTAATAAAATTTGAGAAACTCTTTTAATTTATTCAGATGAATAGTGTAATATATACTTAAAATTATGTTATTAATGGAATTAAAACCATTGCAGTTTTTTTTATAGGCGATAAAATATATATCTAACATTTGTTCTGATTCAAAGTTATGATATTTGGTTTAAAATGTTACATTTATTTAAGCAGTGCTTTTAATTTATAACAGGTTAGATGGAAAGCATGTGGTTTTTGGACTAGTTGTTGAAGGAATGGATGTTGTGAAGAAGATTGAAAGCTATGGCAGCCAAAGTGGAAAAACAACCAAGACAATCACTGTTGCTGACTGTGGTCAATTGTAAACCCACATCCATCTCATAAAAGCTGCAACTTTCATTCCATGTCTTAAACATTTAATTATGTGATCAAGTACAAGTTTGCATTATCTTTTGCTACAACTTTTTTTCTTTATTCTTTTTTTTTTTTTTTTTTCCTTCTTTTCCTTTGTAATAATGTGAATTTTTTTATCTAGAAAAGTTCATGTTAGTCCATGTTGTATTTTCCTGAGGAACTGCCATACTAGATATTCTAGTATATATATATATATACAACTCCTAAAACTGCTTGTAAAATCTTTAACTTTTGCAAGTTTTAGCTTTCTCTGTAACCATTTCCCTCATCCCATTAAGTAGTGTAGTTTTCTTGCGAATCGAAAAATAAAATTGACAAACCCGGATTGTGTGTCTTCCTTTCACTATTAAATACTTTAATTATTATTTCTTTTACAAAAGGGACTATTTATTCTATGTTATTTTGTATCAGACTTTTTTCATATTTGCAAAGCAAGTAAGTATAACATTACTACATGTCGAATTCTGGGCTTGCATCTATTCATTATTACATCATTCACATTATACAGGGATGTAGAGTATTCAGTCTCCTGGAATCAAATGCAGCCATTCGGTTTTTTTCAGTTTTTACTTTAAAACTCTTTCGAGTTGTATTGTTTCTCTTTTAAACTGTATGTAAAATATTACTCAATTCTCAATTGCAATCCAAACTTGAATGAATGGAATTCAGTTTGACTTTGCTCTCTGATAAAGTCTATGCCAGGGATGTATGCAGATTTGTTATGATCAAGGACTAAAAAGTTTTCCTGTGACCTTGTTGAAAGTTCAAAAAAAAAAAAAAAAATCTTTTGAAAATTATAAATCAGTGCACTTAATAAAATATATAAAATTAATTTTTTTTTAGAGTTTTGAATTATTTAACAATAATTATATTTGTTTTTATTAGTACACACTGTTGTAAGTTAAATAGATTGTTACCTTCTTTAAATTTATTTTTCCACTTTTCAAATGTTTCCATGTCTCAATGAGTTCAGGTTATTTCATAGGCAATTAGTCTAATCATAATTCTTTGCAACATTTCTTGTGCATCCATTAAATTTCTTAGAAACCTTTCTTAAAATTGTAAAATAAATTAAACTTATACTTGTAGTTGGTAATTAAAATGGAGAAAAATGTAACAAAGTAAAGATAGGGATCAAGCTGCTGTAAAACCAATGAATTGTAACATGTAGTTTTTTTGACAATTTGTTTATCAATGCCAGTGCAATGTTCATTTACTCCTTTTATGATTAAAATTTTCACTTCTGCTTCTGATGCCTAAGACTAGTTAAAGATTCTGAAAATGAATCTCGTTAGTTTAAGAAAGTTCTCTATCCTTGATATAAGATATTATCTGGTGCATGTTTTTAAGTATTTTAAACTAGAATATGAAATTTTCGGGTTGGGAGTTTTTTTGATAGTCAATAGTTTTTTTTTTTTTAAGACTTGAATCGTGAAGAAAATACCTTAAATCCATCAATAACTATAGATCGACTCTATATCTTCTGATTTGAGGCTCAAATTATTCCTTTTTTTATATTTTGAACAATTTTAAAAATATAATATTTAGTCTCCATATGTTACAACAATCTTGTCATATATTTTCATTTGAAAAATATAATTCAATATTTAATTAAATCTTCATGTTAGCTATTTATGTGTTAAGTTTTAAAAGGGTTTGATTTTGAAAATTTTAATGTTTTTTGCAAATTGAACTTATTAAATCTTTCCATGCTAATGAGATTACTATTGTACCATTTTGAAGGATAATTAAATGTAGTGAAATAAAACTTCTAGAAAAGATATCAGTTTAGTGATGACCGTCTTGACTATAATCTGGTCAGGGTTTATTAAAGAATAGCTGAATGCTGTTCAAGATTTATTAAAGAATAGCTGAAAATTGCATTTTGATCAGCATTTTCTTTCATCGCATCTAGTTAAAGCCGAATTATTGAACTGTTGAGAGATTGTAAAATTTTTGTAACTTGGACTGTTGAAATAAGTCAATTGAAGAAAGTACTTAAACATTTATGGGTTTTGTGGCCTCAAACTTGAAACATTTATACGGAGAGGATCACTTAAAAATGTCAGTGTGAAAAATTTAGAAAAAAAAAAATTCAAATGATAAGAGAAAATCCGAGATTGAATTGACACAAGATAAAGTACTCAAATACTGCCTTTAATTATACCTTTCTAATTTACTACAAGAAATATATAGCTACTGTAAATACATTACTTTGGTATTTAATTTTTCATATAATGGACATAAAAGTAAAATAGTATCCACAAAAAGTAGTTAAGAAGAAAATGCACAGAACAATATCTTTTAATGTATAAATCTTTTCTTTCTGGCTTGATGTAAATATCTATTTACCCTAGATTCATAAACATTCATCTCACAGACCGCGCAAAATATGTAAACACTTGTAAATTGTAAAGTGAAAAACGTAAACTTTTAAGCGCGTTCTTAGATTAGTATTGCTTCTATCACATGTCAGAGTGCATTTATGTTGATGGAGTTACAGTGAGTAGATTGTCCCCCAGACGAATGTTCATAAATAGTGTTGAGATTGTAGAACGGGTGTGATTATTTGCAATCATAATTTCTTCGTGACATTAAGTGTTATTCAAGATAAGTATGAATTATTATCATTCGTTTGTTAGACTGTTTTTTGTATACAGTGTAATTATGTTTATTTTTTCCTTTATCATTTTAAAGATATAGAAGGACGTTAACAAACAAGGCTGTGGATCATTTCAATAAACCCTTTCAGTATAAACATGAGTGTGTCCATTTTCATTTTATTTAGATAAATAACTTTTTTAGGTTTTTAGTGTGTTTTATTATTCATTGTATTCTATAAAATAAAAATCATCAATACATGTTTGTCTGAGATACGAGAGAGAAATTGTTTATGAATAGTTTATCTCCCATGCTAGGGTTAATGAATCTTGGATTAAAAATTTTCAGTTATGATTTAATGTCTATTTTGATCTTATCAATAGTTTGTTGTTTTGACTTCCTTGTCTGAATTAAATTAATTAAAAATTAGTCTTTTTAGCAATTCTAAAAGAAAAACGGACGAAGGTAAGTTGAGGGAGGAATACATATAGCGTACTTATAAAATAATCGTGCTAATTATGTTCGTTACGGATAAAATTATTTTTTTTGATGATAGACGGCTTATATTTAAAATAGTTATTTAATGTATAATTTATGAAACAGTGCAAAATCAGTGTAAAATTAAATATTGTCTCGCAGAAAGAAAAACTTAGTGGGGAAAAAAAGCTGCCAATCTCAGTATTAATATGGGCCGCGGTAGCCTAGTGGTCAAGGTCGTGGACTCGCTACCGGCGGTTTTCGTTCAGTCGCGGGTTCGATCCTTGGTCGCCAAAGACCCGCCGTGTAGCCGGGGCTGATGCACGTTAAATCTGTTCGGGGCCCAAAGTCCTCCCGTTGGCGTGACCCGTGTGGTGACCGGGGATGACAGAATAGTCTCACTGTAGCTCATGCATGTCGTAAGAGGCGACTAAAATGGGTACCCAGCGTCTGGGGGTATAGCCAGGCACCCTGCCCCTGGGGATTATAACAGGGGACCTCAGGGACTTGCCTTCTTCAGGTAAGTACGGGCATCATGACCCCGAGGCACCTTAGTGATCTTTTTCTTTCCCATGGGGGAAAGAAACTGTCTTTGGTAAACACGGGTGACGCACTCCCGGGATACCCTAGCGATCCTTCTCTATTTTCGACCCTCTTTCTTGTCAACCATTTTTATCTTTTTTTCAACTTCACGTCTAGACCACAGTTTAATCTTGTTTGGCGCAGCATAGCCATATCTGGCTCTTGCGCCAATAAACTTTACATTCACTCACTCACCTCCCGTTGGCGTGGTGGGGATGTTAGGAGAGGGGGGGTGCCCTCGTCACTTGACTGTGGTTCAAAATTACGAGGTCCGTCGCTAATAGCCCTCGTGTTGCTTCTAGTGCGACGTTAATAAAAACTAAACTCAGTATTAATATACTTAGAAATATTCTTTTACATGGGATTGATTCTAAATCGAGTTAATTGTAGCAAAATTAATATGGGGGGGGAGATAATGTTACAGTTTCAATATATTTTGGTTTCAATTTCTTTATGCATAGAGTCAACACACAAAAATAATACACCCTCAGTAACTAAGATTTTTTTTTCCAGAAAACTTTTATATTGTTGGAACGGGTCATCATATATATAGTTTAGTTTTTTATTAACGTCGCACTAGAAGCAACACGAAGGCTATTGGCAACGGACCTCATAATTTTGAATTTCGGTCAAGTTACGAGGACTATACCTGAGCTGGCACGCCAGCGGGAGAACTTTGGGCCTCGACAGATTTAACGTGCATCAGCCCCTGCTCCACGGCGGGTCTTTAGCGGCGAAGGCTCGAACCCGCGGCTGAACGAAAATCGCCGGCCACGAATCCTAAACTATGACTACTAGGCTACCGCGGCCCAGGTCTAAATATGAATGGATTAATTAATATTGTTAATTTTGAGAACAGAATTTCATCATGACGGAATCCTACTTTTGTTTTGTAATTGGGTAAAGAATGACCGTAAATAAATAATGTTTCAAATTTCATTCGAATCTTGTCTTTAGTTTCTGGTATATTCGAAGAAAGCCGTTAGCAGGTCATAAACTAAATTACTTCTCGTATACGATTTATATTTAGCCAGTTTTCAATTACCGTGTGATAAATAGATCGATAATTAAAAATTATTAATTACTATACTGCCCTTAAATTTTTACGATCTACCATGGTAAATTAGATCTTCAATATTTATTTAACTGTGTGAGGAATTTCATGAAATTTTGAATTTGGGGGGGGGGGGTGTTATAAGGAATCAAATATACGAGCGGATACTGTACAGTTTTTATTATTGAGAAATAAATGAGGTATCTGGTTGATTTATTTTGCATAATAATTCATACTGTTGTAAATTACAGATATTAATGTCGATTTATTTGGTTTAAAGAAGTTAATGATTGACTGCAATGTGGTGAATTTAAACAAATTTAGTCTGCTGAGTTCGACAATGACGGCCGTCGAAAGGTCAAGAAATGTATAACTTTGGATGATGAAAATATAGTGAAATATATTAGGAATAAGAAATAAATTTCTATCTTGTTTTTTTTTTTTTTTTTTTGTAGAATAATTAAAACTTTACAACACTACGGGTTATTTCAAAGAATAAATTATCCAGATGTCTCGGTTGTTTCTTAGTATCTCACCTAACATTTTACAATACCCCTCTCTCTCCCCTCCAGTATAATATATTTGGTATGTAACGACATTTTTTTTTTGTTACTGTATTTGACAGTTCATACTTTTTGTGTTAATATTTTTTTTCGAATTCTAAAAAGTAATCAATGAATTAATGTAAACATTTTTGAAAATTGTTAAATAGAAAACTTTTTTTATGTTATTACTTCGTTCAGTTTACATGTGTGCTAACACCAACAAAAAGATTTCTTGCCAGGAAAAAGAAAAAGAAAATTGGGGGAAGATTTGGAAAAGCGATTTGAACGTTATATCACCCTAAAAGGTACAGGTCTTAACTAAAGATTATTATGTTGATGAATAAAAATTTGCAAAAATGTTGTTTTCAATTTTAGACTCAAGGTTATTGATAATGTTATATATATATAACTTTTGCTGCTCTCTATATATGCTCTATATATCTCACGCTCCCTTCTATATATACATATATTGTATGTAGCGTAGTACGACAATATAATGTAAACTGAAGTGATTATGTATAGTACCGGTGATTATGC